>NDGM011194402.1:0-15218 GCA_002564305.1 Octomys mimax
TGTGTTAATTATTGAAACTGTCTTAGCGATTTGTTTTGAAACTGTCTAATTGCTATTTGTTTAGCAAAATAAAATTATGAGAAAAAAAAATTCAGTGGGAAGCCACCAAAATGTGTTAAGAAACTGTAAAAGACAATGACAATGCCACTGTGCCCTGAAAGATGAATAGGACTTTGATCTGGCAGATGAGTGAAACAATCTGGGTTATTTTATACTGTATAATATTATTCATATGACACTTTAAAAAGGGTACAGTGATTGGGACAAAAATTGTTCTGGTGGCTTTCAGGGGCTAACGGGTGGGATTAGACACCAATGATAAAACCTGAGACAATGTGAGGCTTAGAAATAAATATCATATTCATTTTATTTATTTTTAAAGAGAATACAAAATAATAAAAGGAAAAAATTAGAAGTGATACAAAATTTCACTAAAATTACAAATGTTACAGAGTTTCACTAAAGAATATAAATTCAACAGTATATGTTGTATTGCATGGTGCTGTCTTCAAATTAGTTGTTCAGGTTGCCAGACAGATGCAAGCAAAATTGGAAAAAGAAAGAAAAAAAATTATGAGATATTAAGAAGAATGAGGAAGGTAAACAAATGAAAAAGGAATACAAAAAATGAAGTGTTAAACTGCTCCAAATGTTGCATATTTTAACAGAAAATATTTGTCCATATTTATAGTCATGTAGACTTAATGGAAAACTTTGCTGCATTTAATTAACTCTTAAAATGAAGGAAGTGAAATGGGCTCAGTTTGGCCCTTATGAAGTGATGGTTTCACTGCTGTTGCAAAGGCGAAGGCAGCAAGCTGTAGTTGGCATTCCCCTGTGCAGAGCTGCTTTCAGGTATTAATTTGTCAGCCCCTTCTCATCGTGGCAGCTTGCTGAAAATATCTTCTGTCATGAGCGTGGCAAAGAAAGAGATTCAAAACCTTGGACACCTGCCAGAACAGTGCCAGCATAGGGGTCAGGGGGCCTTGTCATCAGCTGACAGGAATTATACAGATTTCCTGAGGCTTGCTCAGAATTATTAAGGAGAAAGAAAATGAATATGCCAAAGTGAGAAAGTGGAGACTGATTAAGTGCCTCAATGTCCTTGGTGACCAAAGGTTGAACGAACGAAGTGTGCTGGAAGGAGCCTGGAGATTCCAGGACAGGGAGATGTAGACATCCCTACCCCTTCCACCCCCAACAGTGGTTGCGGAAGAACAGCTGGAAAGCACCACACTCTTATAGAGATAAAGCTGAGTCCATGGATGGAATGATATCCTTTTAACTTTTTAAAATCTTTTAAAGAGATTACAAATTAGGATTAAAACAAAAAAAGTACAAGTGATACAGATTTTCACTTAACAAAATATTATGAATATCAAGTATTTGTTGTAATACAGTGTTGTCTTCCAACTAGCTATTCATATTACCAGATATGTAAAATTGGGAAAAGAAACAAAAAAGAAATAAATACATTAGAAATTAAGAAGAGAAAAAGTACAAACAATTGAAAATGGGAAACAAAACAAATTAAGTATTACCTGCCCCCTTCCATAGAATAGCAGAAATGTACAGTACAGTTGTCCAAACCATCCTGCTTATATACATAGATGAATCTTCTTCTTTCACTCCCTTTCCAGTCCTTCTCTTCAACACATTATCTCTTTCCTCTAAGAGTAAAGAGAAAAGCCACAAACTGGGAAAAAGCGATAGCCAACTGTTCCTCTGACAAAGGCCTTCTGTCTAGAACATATGAAGAATTTAAAAAAATCAGGACCCTCAAATTCAAAGGCCCAATCCAAAAATGGGCATCGGAGGTAAATGCCTACTTCTCAGAGGAAGAAATACAAATGGCAAGTAACTAGATGAAAAATGTTCAACATCATTGGTCGTTTGAGAAATGCAAAGTAAATCAACACTGAGATTCCTTCTCACCCAGAAAGAATGGCTCACATCAAGAAGTCAGCCAGTAACAAATGCTGAATGGGCTGGGGAGAAAAAGGAACCCTTCTTCACTGTTGGTAGGAGTGCAACCACTACAGAATACCATCTTGAAGACAAATTTTATGCAGAAAAACACAGGGCTAGATATAATAGCTGTATTTGGTACTGAGTGAAATCCCCAATGCCAAATGAGTTTATTGACAATTCATTTAAAAACCAAACTAACTCTGGGCAGGGGTATAATAAAAAAATTACTTCTTCTAGGTCTGTGAATTAATACTTAAGTGATCTTGCATAAGTTTTTATCACTTCAGATCAGATAGTCCGTAATGTATCATATATATGTAATAGTTTCATAGACCACCTATTTAATAATTTGGATATTGAAGCTATCACATATAAAACTTAATAATATGTTCTTTTTATTTATTTTTTTTATTTTTGCTGTACTGGGGATTGAACTCAGGGCCTTGCACTTGCCAGGCAGGCACTTATTCTACTGAACTATACAATTTAACAATGTGGACACTTTTCCACTAAACTCTTATTCACCTCAAGATTTCTGGATGATATTTTCTTTTTTGTGTATATCATAGGTTATGGGTCCTTTCCTGTCTCTCCAGAAACGAGTGTAAAAACCATGAAGAAGAAAATTTGTTTCATGTAATGCTCTAACCTCAGTGCTTAGTGTCATAACTAATAATCAATATAAAATTATTCTATTGATGGACAAATGATTGATTACTATTAATAATAGACTGATTACTATTAATATTATCACCTCTTTCTCACTTGGTAATATGAGAGTTTAAAAAGTGGAAAGCTCTTCAGAAGCATGATTTCTTTTCTTTTTTCTTTTTTTTTTTTTTATATTTTAGGGACAGTTCTAGAGGCTGTTCAGGGTCTCACTACTAGATCGAACTCAGTAGTGATCCACCTGTTTACAGCCTCCCAAGAGCTGGGATTATAGCCAGGCGCCACCACACCCAGTCTCAATTGCTGTCTCAGTGCACCCCAGGGGTGGGGCCGGCACTGCAGGCCCAGGGATCAAACCCCTGACTCCTGCACCTGCTTGTAGGTGCTTTAATCTGCCGAGCAATTTGGCTGCCCTAGAAGCATGATTTCTAGGCTGTTCCTTAGACTTTTTCTTCCTAAGACTTTGCCTTAGGTAGAACAGAAAATAAAACCTTCACAACCTTAAATTGCGTGGAAATTATTGTACTTGCCTAATCAGGTGAAAATAAAATCCAGGATATCAGCACTTGGGAAAATTGAGTGAAGTCTCTAAGAGCTCCCTGACCTAACTGTTTGCTCAGCTACTTGTTTAGCCATTGCCTGACCCTCTAAGATGCAGAGATGTTCATGAGTACTGGGATAGAACTGGCGAAAGAACTTCGCTGTTATTCACTGTAGGAAACAAGTGTTCTCAGTATAAGGCAGAGTGAAAGACTTCTTGGTTTTGAATTTGGACTAAAGTGTCAGCTGGTCCTGACCCTAGAGCATAAAACAAACAACTTTATTCATTTATCTCTTTCACTGATCTGCACTAGAAAGTTCTGAGTTTTGTCCTTGCTGAAAATCACTGTGGTTTCTTCAACATTGGCTATGCTTTATTGGTACGGTTAAATAGCACCAAACAGTGAAACTGGGGAGTTTTGGGGGCAGGGTCTCTTCTGAGAGAAAGCTAATTGATAGGACAAACCATATTATTTGGGCAGGTTTGAAATCCTTGAAATTGCTGGGTTTGCTGATAAAGGAACACCATGGCTTTAACCATCTGTCGTGGTGTGTGTCTCGTCCACGCAAAGCCTTATGCAGTCATAGGGTGGCTTGCAGACTTTGTGATTAGTTCATGATCCAGTGCTGCCATTTTGGGTGTGAGTGCTGCTGGGACTATGGGTGTGGGCGCTACACCCGGCCTGGGGTGGATAGCCTGATTGCAACCTAAGGGAGATAGATTTGGTCTCTGCCACCACTGTTGCTGCTACCCCTCCCTTTTGCTGTTTTACTGTTTTCCACCACCATGAGCTGCTGCCCTCTGCCATGTGCCAGTCTGCCTTGGAGCCAGCTGAGTAAGGACTGACACCTCCACGAACTGTATGCTATGTAAACCTTTTGTTCCCGAATTTTGCATGTCGGGTATTTCATCCTAGCCAGGAGAAAAGAGTAGCAGAGACACCATGTCATCCTCCAGGCTTAAAAACTCTCTGTTTGTCATTTTCAGTGTGAATAGACAGAGCAGAACCTCTGCACCCTCAAGGCTGATCCCGGTAGGCTTCCACTGGGTGTCACCACTAGGACAATGCTCAAATAGTTCTTTCAGAACATTGTGTTGCTAGGAAAAGTTTAATGGAAAAAAAAAAAAGCTAAATACCTATTTGTAGGAAGATCACAGAGGGAGGGTGACATCTGTTCACAGGCATATTTTTTGTTGTTGTTTTTCGTTTCTGTTGGGAAAAGTAATTCAGCTAGTTTCTTCTCCTTCTATTCTTTTTCTTGCTTTCCCTGTTAATTACACAGTGCATAAGACATGCTGGTTTAGAGACCGACACTTGTTCCAGTTTCATATACTCCCCTGCAATCCAGGGCTTGTATTCATCCAGTTTGGAACCATCCATGCAGAATTATAGACAATGATTATAGGAATTATATAAAATTCACTCAACTGAAGTTACTTGAGACTCAGAAATAGGTGCAAGCTTTGTGTGAGCTCTTCATATTCAGTAAAAGAAACTGACTAGAGGGAATAAGAATAACCATTTCTTTCTTTTGGTACTAAGACATATATATGCCATTACTCTTTTAAAACTCTTTGGTGCACATAAACAATTTTTCATTCAGTGTTTCCTCATTTCTTTGAAAATGTAGATTGCAATCGCACCCTGCCTATATGTTCTTGTTTTCACTGCAAGGAGAAAAATACTTTTGTGGGGCTGGGGAGATAGCTCAGTGGAATAAGTGTGTCCCTGGCAAGCACAAGGGCCTGAGTTCAATCCCCAGTTCCGGAAAAAAAAAAAAAAAAAAAGCCTTTAGTTTCATGCAGGTTGTTTCAAGGAGCAGGGATTTCCTCTTTTTTAAAGGTGGATGTCCCACATACATGTATTGGTTACAAAAATATTTATTCATTTATATATTGAAAGGTGCCCAGGTTGTTTTCATATTTTGGTTATTAATAGTCCTGTATAGAGCATGCTGGTATAGACATCACTTCAATACTGATTCCGTTGCTGGAGATGTCCTATAGCAGACTTCCAGTGTCCTTGTCTGTCTTTTTCACTCACACACACACACACCCCTGCAGACTACTGGCAAGGATGACTGCTACTCTATTTGATTGTATAATCACTTCACAGTGTACAGACATTCATCAAAACAGCATGGAGATCTTTAGTGTATAAAATTTGTACTTGTTAATTCAGTATTTTTAAATTAAAAATATTAAACCTAAGCCGTGTTGTTCCACTTGTCGGGAGTTACTCTAAAGCCAAAATTTCTCGCATTGCTGGTTCCTGCTTTGCTCTTAGGCAGAAATGCAAATGTGGGTTTTCTCAGTATTGACCACCTTCTCAAGAGAATATTTCTGTAGACAGTTCTCTTGTGTTTAGTTTGTACTCTGAAGTTTTCATTTTGCATGATGAACTATCCGATATTTTATTCCGCACTTTGTCACCTTTGGTAATTTTCATCTAAAATTTAAATACCACCAGTAATAGTTCAGCACAGTCTGCAAAAGCCTACAGATAGTATAAAAATACCTTTCAGTAACAAGTTTTCGAAACATTCATTTTATTGACAGCAAGTGAAATTATTTTTTATAGTGTAATAGTAAAGCAAGTGAAATACGTTAGGTTTAAAGACAATTAGTGAACTGAGAATTGTATTCTGTTAGAAGGAATGGAGAAAATTAGAAAGGAGAACATCAAACTTAGGAGAGATTCAAATATGCACACACATCCTGGCTTTCAAGCTTAAGTCATTGGTCCAGGCTGCACTGCTGATCAGAGATGCAATCAGCCCATAGAATTTTGATGTTTCCTTAATATGCTACCATGTATTTCTCCTAATCCTGTGGTGGATGGAGCCCTGGACTTCGATATAAATATGAGAATAACTGTTCGGTTTCTGGTTCAGCCACATGCAGGAAACATAGTTATATACTGCTTTCCTCACCCACAAGATAGAAATTACCTTCTATCTGAAGTAACCAACTCACCTTAGAACCTTTCTTGGTTCTGGCTCTGAAAGTCCCTCTGAGATGCTTCACCCCTGCCAGACTAGGCAAACCAGGGTGGATATTCACCTTATTATTTGCACAAATTTAATCTTTTTAAAAAAAAAATTGACATAGGATCTCACTACACACAGCTCAGACTCACAGTGATCCTCCTGTCTTAACCTTGCCAGTGCTGGGATTGCAAGTGTGTGCCACCGTGCTAGTTTCAGTGACTGGCACAGTGGCATGACATATAGTACGTGGGACTGAATCCGGGTCCATGTGCTTGCCACGCAGGCACTTAGACCAGCAAGTTATCTCCCCAACCCTTTTAAAATTATTTGAAATCTTTTCTGCACAAAGTTAGAGAGGACAGTATGAATATGCTTATAAGAACACATTTACTGATGAAGAATGTCCTCACACGTGGAAAGAATTAGTCATCTTTGCTGGACTGATTACACTGTTTTAAAGTATGGGCTGCAACTTGGTGTTCTCACATAAACAACGGGGACTTCTTCAACACAGGCATGTACAGGACAACGCAAAAGAGATCTGAGTCCAGAAAAAACTCTGCAGTGGGAAAAATAATCTTAACCACAGTCATTGACCCGTGTAGATTATGTACTTGGTGTCATTTATCACTTCTTTCTTGAGGCAGAGATTCTTTGCTGTCAAGGACAAGGTCTTTTAGGGATAGTGACATCTGATTTGGAACTTCTGGGCTGCTAACTTCAAGGCATGCAACTCTGAGAAACACGTTTAAATCCTATATATTTCCATATATGCCATAGTCTGCATATGTGTATGGGAGACCATATTCACATGTTGAAATTTTAATCCCCAAGTTACTTTAAGAGGTAGTAGGGCCTCTGGATGATATTTAGTATTTTACAAAAGTGTTGCCACCTCGCCCCCTCTGCCAAGTCACCTCTGCAGTGGGAAGGTGCTGTCTATGAAAGGTCCATTTTCATCAGACCCGAATGTGTGCTCCCTTGTATCATGCACATCTCTACCTCAAAATCCACAATATATTATTGTTTATAAAGCAAGAAGTTTATGGTAGTTTTGTTATCAGAGTAAAAAAGAATGTGGACACCATATTTGTAAAAGTCAGGCTTATGATTCTTACTTGGTTTTCAACTTTTACTAGTACATTATAGCAGTACATAGATTGCCCTCACTGCAGAGAATCGGTGCAGCTGCGTCACACATTGCTATTTCCATTTCCCTCCCCTCCCCCCGGCTTGCATTTTTCCAGTGTCAGATTCATTCATAAAGTTTATTACCACTATATAAAGTTTATTGTCATGTACGCACAGTACAAATCAGACGAGTAGACAAAAATATATAGAACACATAAGGCAATTGTACTCAGTCCAGGTTCATTTTTAGAGACATTGTCCACACTGAATTACAACAAAGTGTCGCCTTGGTTCACAAACTGAATTTGTGTTAACAACGCTGGAGAGAGGCCCACATTCACGTTCACTTAGGCAAGGGGGCCACAGTCAGGTTCATCACAAGAAGTGGATTTCCTGGAAGGAAGCAAAATTTTGCCAAACATTTTGTATTTGCCAACAAAACTGTTTGTGAACAGAAGCGTTCATGAGCCCACATGCTCACATGCTACCATAACAATTTTTTCTCTCTCCTGCTTCCCAATATCTGCCTTTATTTCCTACTTTAGGTATAGATTATAATTTTAGATGATAGAAACTGTGGTACTTAAGGTTTTTTTTTTGGCCTGAGATACACTTCAGAAGTGCATGATTTTTCTTTAAAAAGATTTAAGCTTATCTTGATGATAGCCATTCTTTCCGAAGTGAGATGGAATCTCAGTGTTCTGATTTGCATTTGTTAAAGGCCAGCAATATTAAATGTTTTTCCTCGTATGTATGGGCCATTTATATTTCTTCATCTAAGAAGTATCTTTTTATTTCTGATACTTCTGTTATGACTGGGCCTTTAAATGTGAGGGGCCTATGTCTTTGAGCACTGTATGATATTAGCCCTTTGTCTGAGGAGTAGCTGACACAAATTTTTTCTCAGTCTTGGTGCTCTCTCTCCATTGTGTGGTTTCTTTTGCTGAACAGGAGCTTTTAAATTTGACGTGATCTCTCTTGTGGATTCTTAGTATTATTTCATGTGCAAATCAGCTTTTGTTCAAAAATTCCTTGTCTATACCTATGTCTTCAAGAGTTTTACCTATTTGGTTGTCCAGCAGATTAAATGTTTCTCTTTTAGAATTCAGAAGTTTGATCCATGTTGATTTTAGCTTAGTGCCTTGTGAGAGCCATACACGTAGGTTCAGTCTTTCGCATGTGGCTAGAGAGTTTCTCAGGACCATTTGTTAAAGCGGCTATCTTGCATCCAGAGAAAGGATTTGGCCTCAGAGATGGTGTACCTTAAGTTGCCTGGATTTGTTTTTATATCTTCCATTATTGTCCATTGATCTACAAATCTGTTTTATGTCAATACCATGATTTTTCATTACTGAATATTTGTAGCATCATTTGAAGTCCAGGATTGTGATCCCCCTGCTTTGCTCTTGTTGGCCAGAAATGCTTTAACTATTCCAGATCTTTTCCGGATGTATACAAAGTTTAGGTTTACTTTCTCCAGTTCTGTAAGGAATGTTACCAGTATTTTGACTGGCAGTGCAATGAACTTATATGATATATTTAAAAGTATAGCACTTTGCTATATTGGTTCTATCTATCTAGGAACAGAGGGTATCTTTCTATCTTCTAATATGCTCTTTAAATCCAGTTTTTGTCAGAAGTTCCCCCCCTTTGGTATTATAGCTCAAACTCAGCACCTTGAACATACTAGATGGTCATTTAAGCCACTGAGTTATCTCCCCAGCCCTTAAAGGTCTTTAACTTCCTTGGTTAGGTTAATTCCTCAGTATGTCATTTTTTCTTGGCGCTACTGGCTGAGATACTGTCTCCTTAGTTTCCCTCAGTTTGTCGTGACTCTATAGCAAAAGTTTTTAAAGACTAAACAACTATGTTTATTAAGTGCTTCCTACAATGCTAGCTTCATAGATTTTTTTTTGTCAAAAATTACCCAGCATGATTATTACCATGAGTAAGCATAATTTTTCTCAAATCACTACCTGATATTCACAAAAATCAAAACTTGAAGTCCATGGAATTAACCAGGTCACGGAAAAATAAAGATGGATATGAAAAATAGAGTTTAGCTCTTTATTGTAGCCACGTGTTTTGGTTTATGTGTAGTTGTCCCCCCAAAGTCCCATGCAGTCATAGGATAGCTTTTAAAATTTGTAATTAATTCTTGATACAATGCTGGGACTATGAGGATGAGGGCTGCACTAGCCCTGGGGCAGATAATCTGTATATAAATGTAAGAGAGGAGAGAAGCTTTCTAGCTATCGCAGCTGCTGCTCCTCCCTTTGCTCTTTGCTGTTTTCCACTACAATGAATGGTCAGCCTCTGCTATGTACCACTTTGCCATGGAGCAAGGCAAGCATGCACTGAAAATTCCATTAACTGTGAGCTAAATAAACCTTATCTTCCTTAATTTTGGAGTGTCAGGTATTTTTTCCCAGCAATGAGAGAAAAATAACCAAGATGCCAATTTAGAAAATGAACTAAAGGCATACAGTACTCACACTGAATAACTACATATTAAAAATCAAGTCAGAAACTCCGTTGATGGTTCAGTTGTTGACCTGTTAGCGACTGAACATTGGTCTGCTCTTCTCAGTGAAATCCCACTGCTTAGTCTTCTAAGAGTTTCATCTCCCGAAGGAACTCTGTATTTGTGAAACACTTTCAGTGGCATTGTCTTACTTGATCTCAATGCAATCTGTGAATTAAGCATTAATTTAAAGTGCAATCTTGAAGCTCTAGGAGATTAGCTATCCACCAAGGTGACCTAGCCTGCAAGTGGTGGGATCTAGACTGAAACCCAGGCCGTGTGACTCAGTGTCATGCTGCTCAGTTCATCGTGCCTCAGGAGCCTTGTGGTGAATTTGCAGTGTATATTCAGCTGTCCTCGGGTGCTGAGAACTGTATGCTTGTTGCATCATTTTTCTATATTTTTCAAGCAGGCTGTCAATCCTGAAGACCAAGTTAAGAGCAGCTACTGCTTCTCTTGCTTTGAATAACACGGTTTAATATGTTTTATTGCTATCTACAAAAATTAATGAAGTCAAAATTGTATAATCAGTTTAGTAATTCATACTGGAATAAAGGATTTGTAAAAATACAGAACAGTAGGGAAATTAGAACTTGTATTTAGCTGACCTTTCCCAGTGCAGAGTACTAAGCCCTATACAATTACAGTTAGCTGACCTTTCAGAAAATGCTATATGCTATATATTTTGTCACTTTTTACTCATCCTCAAAGAAAACCCAGTTTGGTAGTTTTTGATAAACCTCAAAGTTTTACATTCATTTAATAAATGCATTTTTCTACCAGGAAAATTCCAATGGAATAATAGTGACCATCATGTTGATAGTCATTATAATAATAAACAATCAATGAAAATATGAAACGTGACATACATCATTATGTGTGGTTTACAAATCAATTTATGACAGCCTATTTGCCTAAATATCTATCAAATAGGATCAAACCTACACTCATAGTTTATTTGTTTATGTATTCATTCATTTATTTATTTATTTTTAATGTACTTAGTACAGGGTCTACAGGGTCTCACTGCACAGATCAGCTTCCTAGTGATCCTCCTGTTTTCAGCCTCCCAGGCATCACCACCAAGCCCAGTCTCAATTGCTGTCTCAGCACGCCATGGGATTGGAGCCAGCAGGAGATGGAACCCTGGTCCCTGCACCTGCCTAAGCAGGCACTTTAGTCCACCAATCTATCTGGCCAACCACCACTCATAGTTTATACAAATAATGATCTTATTGCTTGAAATGAGAAACCACATACTCAGGCCATTACCAGCCAGAGAGACAACAGAAACACTAAACTGCTAGCTGTTTATCTCCTGTTGTTCCCACGATACCTCTCTTCTGTTCCAACAATTTTCAGCCTTTGAACACCAAGGAGTCCTCTGGAAACTTGAGATCTCATGCAAGAGATGAGCTGTCAGTGAGTTTGCTGTGTGTGCACAGGCTTTCTGTACACGTGGCACTAAGAGCTGTAGTGACGTGTTGCTAGCAACAAGAAGGGGGAAAGGGGTTTACCCTCAGAGGGAGAGTCAATTTTTAGGCAGTTTATCAGCATCCTTCTATTTTCTGATCTCTCTGCATAGTATTTCAAAATCAGCATAGATTTAAGAATCTTATCAACATGGTACCTTACATAAAACTGTTGAGCCTCTTCTAGAAAACTTCTCAGGTAAAGAAGCCTTGTTTCCTAGCAAGTTATCCTCTGGTTGCACCCACCCCCACCACCGTTGTTGTTTTGTTTTGTTTTGTTTTTTTTTTTCCAAACCAACTCCATTTCATTGCTCTATTTGCATCAATCTATTCAAGTTCTCAGACTCTGTAGCAGCCCTCTGAGCTCAGGTTTTAATGCCTTATAGAATTTGCACTACTTATTTTAAGATAATTGTTACAAAATGACATTTGTAACCTAAATAGTGGGAAACACAGATCAGCTATAAAATTCATCTAACCTTGGCTGGAGAGATAGCTTAGTGGTCTAAGTACCTACCTGGAAAGCATAAGGACTAGGGTTAGATCTCCAGAGGATACCTGTGCTTACAGAGCTGACCACCGAAACTGGGTGTACTGGCACAACCCTGTAACCCCGATGCTGGGGAAGCTGAGACAGAAGGATAACTATGAGTCCGAGCTGCATAGAGGGACCCCACAACAAATAAATAAATAAATGAATAAGCAAATAAATAATTAAAAAGACATGTGATCTAAAGGCAGACAGTATTCAAAAGACTGCAGAAAATAGAAAATTTGCAGAAGTTACCAGCAAGTCTAACAAATATGGTAGGGGAGCTTAGGATTGTATTGGTTTTCTAGTGCTTCTGTAACTGAGTGCCAAATGTTACATGACTTAAAATACAGATATGTATCAGGGCCAGCCAGATAGTGCAGTGGATTAAAGCATCTGCCAAGGCGACAAGTGAGACAAGGCATGGTGGTGCGTTACTGTAGTCCCAGAGCTTGGGAGGCTGGAGACAGGAGGATCCCTATGAGTCTGATCTGTGTAGTGAGAGCCTGTAGACCCTGTTTTAAATAAATTGAAACAAAAGAAAAGAAATTTATCATCTCCAAGTGGTAGAGGCTAAAATGGTAAAAATCTCAGTAGATTTCATGAGGATCACATTCTCCCTCCCTGCCAGGTACCACGATCTTTCCTTCCTTCTTTTTTCTTCCTGACAAACTTTGCATTCTTTGGCCACATGATTATATTTTCCTTTTGCCTCACTGTGTTATTTCTCTTCCTTTGTATTTCTCTGCCTTTGCATCAAAATTGTCCCTTTAATTTGCACACATTAGTTACAGTAGATTAGTACTCATCTTAATGACCTTGCTTTAGCATGATTAAATCTGCTAGAAACATTTTGAAATGTGTTTATATTCTCATATTTTGCAGTTCAGGGCAGCAGCATATCTTTTGGGTGTACCCAGTTAATCCATAACAGGGATGAATTAGAAAGCTCATGCTCTCCCTGGAAGGACGTCTGGTACTATGATTCTGATCTTAATGCCTGTATTTTAGGAAGGACTGGAACTCTCAATGCTCTTTTGCAAAATATATGCCAAAATTATCTTGTTTTATAAGAGCCAAACTAATGATGCCTTATGACATGATTGAGACTTTTCAGAACACCCAGATTTTCGGGTTTTCCTGTCACCTTATGTCTGAGAGCTGGGTTGGCAGTGAACCACCAACACTCATCCGTGGCTGCACAGCTGCTAATGGGAAAAGCAAGCTCATCACTCTTGCTCCTGAAAGGGTTTTCTTAGACAAGCTAACTTTTTAATGCATTCTTACCATGTTAGCTACAGTCTGCCTTTGAGTATCTCCTTAACATGTTAAGTCCAACATGAGAAATCTTTCCTCAACTTGCCAAAATTTGCCAGATAAAAATGTTCAAGGTGAAATATACTTACAAAGTTAGTTTTTTTCTATTGAATTATGTGCAACAAGTATGTGTAATTTTGCATATGCTAGATTTTCACATATTTATATAATATAGAGGAGCAACTAGTTGATTTTTGAATTCCCTACCTGAGTAGGAGAAATAATTCTTTTCTATTTCTCTAACTTTGTTTTCCATTTTGGAATATCAATCATTTCTCTTATTTGTATTCCTTATGGTAATTTCTAAATCATACTTTTTTTTGAGTTTTTGTTCTTTAAAAATAATTTTTAATTGAAGAAGAATCTAATGTATAATTTACATTATAAAAGGCAAATAATACACAAAACACATATACTATATATATTTATATTATGCATTCTATATAATATATGCTATATAATACATACTATATAAGCTATACAAAATACATACATTATATATAGTTATATTGTATATATACTATATTATATATACTATATTATATATATATATATATATATATACTATATGAGCTAAGATTGTGTGAAGAAAGCTTGTTAATCATGAGGAAGGCTTGGAGATGCATCAACCTCTTTTTATCCTGCCACTTTTTTTTTTTTTTGGAAAAAGACAGTAAATTAAAAAAGTTCAACAGTCATGGAGAAAATTCACAATCTACCTTGGACATAAGGGTGCCTCCAAACCTCAAATATAAGTTTCTGTAGGCATCTAATTGGTGTCTAACAATATCAGACAATATTAGAGGATAAGAATATCCTCAGGGCAAGAAGAAATTAAGGGTGATAGAAGTATTTCACTTAATCGTGATAACTGCATCCCATTCAATTTCCTGAGAAGAGAAACGTCGCCTGGATTCAGCAGTGTGCACTCTTTGGACATGTAAAGGCCAACTCTTCAAACAGCAGCTAAAACTGGAAGGATAGTTTTGCTAGATCAGCGAGAGTTGGGAACCATATTAAAACACTTCTAGGACACATTTCGAAAATGTAAGGAAACAAAATCCTGGTTTGTAGTTTCAAACCTTGAGCAGATTGCTGCATATCCTGAGACAAATTTTCTGTGTATTTTTAAGAAAAACTGGTGGGAGTTGAAGTGAGGGATATAAGGAAGGAAATATGTAATGGTGTAATTTATAGAAAACCACTTACAGGGTTAAGATTTAATTTCAAATTTGACAGTGAGATATTAGAGAATTTTAGACAATGAATACCATTATGTATACAGACATTGCTCCATTTTTAGCATTTACAGGAATAAACTTTTGTCTCAGGATTGCTTTCACAGTTTCACAGCTTCTGGTACTTTGGGCTACATTATCATTGGTTGTAGGAAATTTAATTTTTTCCCTTAATTCATTCTGTGTCTGCTTGGGTGCTAAAGAGTAATTTATTAAATATTTATGTGTTTGTCCAATGAGTATATCATGGTTTCTCTCATATGAGAAACACACATATAAATAAATAAAAGAACAATCAAATAGTAAGAAATGAGGAGACCAAACTTTTGCAAAAGGAACCCAGGAAATGGTGTGAGAGGGAAAGATGTGAGATGGAAGGAAGAGAGTGTAGAGCTAAGTTGCATTAGGTTGGATTTCCCACAATAAATGTAGCCATTCCATACTATAAGAATATACCAATAAAGAAAAAAATTAAAAATGTCATTGCAGTGTGTAATATGCGTTGTAGAGAAAGCTAACTAGAAGAAGGAGTAGGTATTGAAATTCAAGGAAAGAGGATGTTGTTTTGGAATTGGGCCATGATGAGCACAGAGATCCCAATGATAGCCTACTTGTAGGTTTTTTGTTTGTTTGTTTGTTTTGTTTTGTTTTTTGAGGTTTAGACAAGAGAACATGCCCATTTATTGAGGGGGAAAAAAGGACAAAGGAAGTGTAAATGTTGATTTGGGTCTAAGGAACAAGAATAGTATTACTAATTATTAGGATGATAATTGATTAGAGTAGGCTTTAAGACGGGTTGGGTAAATCAAGAATTCTTTTTTTTTTTTTTTTTT
>NDGM011194404.1:0-15458 GCA_002564305.1 Octomys mimax
CACACACACACACACACACACACACACATAAATAAATAAATAAAATTAAAAAAAAAAAAAAGACCAAGTTCCCAGGAACTAAGGAGTAATTTAGGCCTAATGAGTATCCAAAGTTCCTTTATCTTCACTGTTTTCACTAACTATTATGGAATTATATTGGAAAAATTAAAATCTAGTGTAAATTATTTTTTAAATGATTGAAAACTTAGCAACTAAGGCTGCTCTGAGCATAGGTCATTTAAAGCAATTCCAGTGATCTACACTACTGGCGGGGACCTGGCCTGGAATGACCCCCTGGTCTCCTGTCTACCCAGGGCATCTCAAGTTAGGACCTGAGCCAGGAAGCTTCTTACTTTCTGCAGTTGTCTCTCCTAGACTAGGAAGGCGGTCAGTACATCTATACAAGACAGCAGATGCCTCATGATGAAATGCTGCGCACAGACTGAAAGACAGCGTTACCACCATCACTACTGTTAAGTGAGCTGAACTTCTCCACTTGTGCTGTGTGGGAAAGAAGGAAACACACAGGCCTTGGAAGGAAGAAGAGACTGACTAGAGGCAATGAAGGGGACAAAGCAGGTTAAGGGCACTTTTGTTTACAGAGGGATAATTCAGTCCAAAGCAAGCATGAAGAATTTTCCGTATTTGACATGTGAAAAATGTTAACACTGTTTTTCAGTGTCTATTTATAACTTAACTTATAGTTTGTTCTTCGGTCTACTTGGTGCTATTTTGAGCTGATGCTGGCCAGCTTGACCTGCCTTAATCCCATTCTCACTTACTGAGGGCTATGCACTTCTGTGTGATTCCAATAATCACTAGACTTGAACACACTTTCAGAAAAATAAGGCTTCACAAACTTCATAAAAACACAATTTCTCCTAAAGGCTACGATGAACAAGAGACTAGTAAAGTCATATGTTCACTGCTTTGTTTTCATGTCACCTAGAGCAGGCTGCTGCCCATAAGGTTAAGATAATGTTCCAGAAGAGGAATGAGGAGCCACTTGTCCCCAAATCCTTCATGTAAAGAACAGGACCTCTCTTCAGTCCTTTAAACAAGGAGGCCCTCGGGGCGGCTCCTCCATCTGGGGAATGGAACACAATGCTTATTTCAAGGCTGCTTTATTCTAATGCCTGAGGGGCAGACAAAGAGAACAGTAATACTCTGTGATGGTCCAGAGGTGGCGCATAATGAACTGAGAGAAAAACAGGCCTCGAGGCAGGATCTGGTTTCTCTGAGCAAGTGAGAAAACAAAACCACGATCTCTAGTTATGCCCAAATTCAGCCACCACAGGATGATGGCACTCTGACGTGAAAGGTGTCAGTGCCAAGAGCTGGATAAGGCCGCAGCAGAACTGAACACCACACAGAACACAGCCAGCATATCCAGTTCTCACTGGCAGGGCATTCACGAAAAACCAGTGTGAGGACCAAGCTAAAATTTTATTTTCCAAAGAACAAAGACTTCTGAATGCAGAACTTCCTATCAATCCCAGTTACTCCTCCTCAGTGCAAAGCACCTGGTGGGGGCGCATTTCCAATGCCCTTCACTGCTAACCCTGCTGCACTCCTCAACTGTGATGGCAAAGGCTTGAGTTTTCTTCTATTGCTTCTCTTATCCCAGTATCATGAAGACAACACATGACAGCTCCATAAAATGCTCAAAGTTAACAAACATGAAAATATCTCAGACACAAACTATAGCATAAGCAGCATCTGGAATTCTCAAGCAATGGTGCATAATAGTAAGATATATTTTATTCTAGATCCATTAAAGATGACCTTCTGTCTGACTATAATCAGAATCAATCTTTTAAAATGCAGCTTTAGGACTGGGGAGATAGCTCAGTGGTCTAATTGCCTGCCTGGCAAGTGCAAGAACCTGGGTTTGACCTCTGGTGTTGCATGCTGGACGGACCCCACATCAAGCCAGCCACTGAAACCAGGTGTAGTGGCGCATTCCTGTAATCCCAGTGCTGGGGAGGTTGACACAGGAGGGTCACTATGAGTCCAAGGTGTGTAGCGAGACCCTGTGCCAAATAAATAAAGATTTTTAAAAATTAAAAAATCAGAATTTTATAGGACTCAAATCCAATTTTAATATATAAATCTGAGAATATGACAATCACTATAAATGTACTGTCTATGTATTTTAAAATCTCTAGCTCTACTTTCCTTAGCATATATATAAAATACTTAAAGTTCTAGAATTCATTCATTTTTTTTTTAAATTGTATTTGGTTGTTACAGGGTGTCACTACGCAGCTCAGACTCATTGTGATCCTCCTGATTTCAGCCTCCCCAGCACTGGGATTATAGGTTTGCACCCTAACTCTGGCTGGCTCAGCCTGTCCTGGTAGCTGGCATGGCATGTGGTGCTAGGGATCAAACTGCAGTCCTTGCACTTGCCTAAGCAAGTGCTTTAGTCTGCTGAGCTATGGAGTCTACAGGGTCTCACTAAGTGATCGGACTTGTAGTGATCCGCCTGTGTTCAGCCTTCCAAGAGCTGGAATTATAGGCGCACACCACCATGCCCAGTCTCAATCGCTGTCTCAGCGTGCCCTGGGGGCTGGGCCAGCACAGCAGGCCAGGGACTGAACCCTGTCCACTGCATCTGCCTAAGCAGGTGCTTTAATCTGCTGAGCTATTTGGCCGGCCCCTAGAATTTATTCTTGATATACATAAAATGTTACTATCTTTCTGGTGAAATCAGTTTACCAACTTATGGAAAAGGGATATATATATATATATATATATATATATATATATATATACACTATGTTAGTAAAAGCACTGTTTAACAACTTAGTGCTACTCTCTTTATTCATAGACAGACAGATAGATGACAAAAGACAAGATAGTAGCTTATATTATTGCAAGTAACTCGGTAGTCCATGAATTCAATCTCCAGTACTATATAAAAAGGGGGAGGCACTGTCTATGTATATCAACATTTGAAAGTATGCAATGCTCATGTACCATTAAAATATTAAAGCATACTACAAGGAAAGTTAAGAATAGCTTTACTCAAACTTGCAATTTTAAAATTTATCAGGGGCAGAGACACTGGAAATATCAAAGATTAAGTAGAAACCTGTGTTCAACAGTCCCATGGCAAAGACACACACACGGCTGGGGAGATAGCTCAGTGGCATAAGGGCCTGCCTGGAAAGTGCAAGGTCATGAGTTCGATCCCCAACACCAAATGCACCTTCAAAATTAAAATAAAAATCACACTTTAGCTTTTCAAATCACTGCACCTTTGTTTAAAATCTGGACTGCAACTTCATAGTAGACCCTGAGCCAGAACCACCAAACTAAAACCCTGACTTAGAGAAGCTGTGATGTATAAACGATACACGAGTAGCCACTATGTTTTGGAGTAACTTGTCATACAGTAATAACTAACACAGAAAAAAAAAAAAAGAGTCCCATGGGATTCTTAGCACAAACACCAACCACAGATATTATGTCAGCCTAATCTTTGAGTGTCATTCAAACAGGGGAGCTAAGGCTGGGTATTAACAAAATGCAGTTTTCTGCTGGGGAGCTCCATGAAGGCAGGGAATCTTATTTGCAAAAATAAGTAGATGAGAAATCATTTCATCAACTCTGTCCAAAACACACATGCTCAGTGCAGTTGTGCTGCCCTCCTCAATTATTGCTTCAACTGGTGGGGCTGGCAGGAGAATGACCCTCCGCAAAGCTGCTGCGGAATCCTGACTTAGAGGAAGTGGTGTGCTGATGCCATTAAAAAAAAGCCCTCAAACACAAAGGTAGTTTAAATCGCATCTGTGTATAGCTTAGAGGAAACAAACAGCTCAGCTAATTTTGACTCAAAATAAACCCAAGAGACCAGTTTACATTGGCCATGGCTGCACACATGCAGGAAAAGTGAAGGTCAGCATTATCCAAGGATTCTTCTCTGTGCCAAAAGGGATGAAAGGGCAGGGTCACGCATCCTGAGGTCAGGACTGAGAGGAGATGCATCCAACCAGCACAGCTTCAGAAAGCAGAATCACATGCACCTGTGAAGCTTTGCTCCTTTTCCCCGTGAGATAGGTGGCCCTTGATTACCTTACTGTCCACGACACAGAGACAAGTTTGATGCCCCTTTTGGAAGCCGGGTGCTGAGCCTCAAGCCCATGGTCCGTCCCTTGCTAGGGTCCTTGCCTGGGTCTTCCTTCCGTATCATTGTCCTTATAGGGCTAAGAAGGGAGGGGGACTCCAAAAATACTCACGTCTTTCATTAAGTTCAGGCTGAAACACATCTACAATTTAAAATGACCAATGCTGAATTTTCAATTTTTGATCCTTTTACTGTTTAATATTTATTTACTGAAATTTTCATCAGTACCTATTCATGATATATAATGAATATATATACTGTGAGAAATTGGTACATATACATATCACATCTTGAGCCTCTTCACTCCCCTGTCTTCCCACCCAGGATCCCCTGCCTATCTCTGCAAAGTCTATCTCCTTGTTTCCTATGATCTTTCTTTTATTTTGCTCTTTAAGTTATTTAAAAATATTCCTTGAATTAAATGAAACCTCAAAATTTCAAAAAGAGTCATATATATTTTTAAATTTTCAAATGATTTTTGTTGTTTTTCGTTTGTTTGCCTGAGACAGTCTCACTATTTTAGTTCACACTGGCTTAGAATTTGACACGACCCCCCTGCCTCAGCCTTCCAAGTGCTGGGATTATGGGTGTGCACCACTGTACCTGGCCTCAAGTGACTTTTACTTGAGAAGATCTTTTGGGGGCGGATGCCTGTGTGTGGACATGTGTGTTACTGGGGATTGAATCCAGGGATGCTCTACAACCAACCTATATCCCCAGCCCTTGTTATCTTTGGAGACAGGGTCATGCTAAATTGCCTGCGATGGTCTTAAACTTGTGATATTTCTACTTCAGCCTTTCAAGTGGCTGAGATCATAGGGAGGCACCACCAGGCCTGGTTTGGGAAGATCTCTGTCATTAGGGCTTCGCACTGTTGTTTGATCCTACTGTTGTGTTGCTAATTTGAGGTGTTTACTTCTAATATGGTTATGGATACTGAAAGAGCTCCTTGCTTCTGGTCACTTAAGGCAAATGCCTTGAACTCATCTCAGAGCTGATGGCCTATTTTTAAATTCCTATTTATTTATTTAGTTAGCTAGCTATTTTTAGAGAAAAAAAAAAAGAATCATTAACCTTTAATATCTGAAACTGGCTGGGGCAATAGCTTGGTGGTCTAAGTGCATGCCTGGCAAGTGCAAGGGCCTGGGTTTGATCCCCAGTACTGCATGCTGTGCCAGCCCTAAAACCTGGGTGCACTGAGCCGGCCACCAAACCCTAGTGTGGTGATGCACACCTGTAATCCCAGTGCTGAGGACAGGGGGCTGAGGCAGGAAGATCACTACAAGCCCGAGCTGCACAGTGAGACCCTATACCAAATACATACATACATACATACATACATACACTTTAAAAAATGTAATATCTGAAACTATGTCACCTTCAAATGGGTAGTGAAGTTTTTAGATGAAAATATTTAGGGACCACATCACATATGGGGACAATTAAAATATATTAAAAGTCTTCCCGTGCTCCAAGGTCAGCCATAACACTCAAGCTGGGCACGGGCAGCACAGCTTCCACTGCACCTCCATGGCCCGCCTGAGGGTGGGGTCACCTGGCCATTCCAACCCTGTGGTTTTTGTGGGTTCAGCATTTTTTTAGGTGGTACAGCCCCAGTGATCCTCCACAGCTCGTAAAACCCAACATAACCTTTTGGGCTGCCTGGAAAAAACACACTGAGTAATAAGGGTCAGAATGCTTTGTGGTCAGTGTTTCCAGTGTCGTTCTCTGGCCAGGAGAAATACCAACTCATAGGCATCTGGAAAAGAGATGGTCTAGAAGGAAGGAGGGCCTCTGAAGCCTGTGAGCACAGCGCTCTTTGTCTTTGCAGGCCGAGCCATAGGTGCCTAAGGAAGGGGAGGGGCAGACACAGCTCAGGTGCCAGCAGGGGCTACAGTGTCAGGGGCTGACTTCCTGGGAGGGAAACATTGTTCCTATCACCCCAGCCATACGGTGATGGGAAGCTGGGGGGCTTGGGAAGCATCAGGGAAGTAGGAGGTGTAGTTCAGGAAGCAGCTGTGGTGTTGGTGTCTTCCTCCAGTGCTTTCCTGCAGGCCTTACTCAGCTACAGGACAGAACTGAAGGCCCACCAGCCTGTGTGCGGCACACACTCCATACTGTGTGTCCTGGGCTGCTCTGTGCCTGGCAGTTATTGAACAAAGACAGCAGAGTGAGACAGGCCCCAAGGTAAACTGCAGTGCAGTAAAAGAGTAGGTCCTGCAGATGCAGGGGTTCCACAGAGGCCTCTGAGGTTTGCTTTCATTTCTACAGGCCTGAGTCACCTAATTTCCTTTGTGGATTTTCTTAATAACTAGTCAGTCTTAGAAAATGAATTGCTTGCCTAGCACCAGCAGCCTTGCTGGGTTCAAACCCCTGCACTGCAAAAGCAGAAATAAACTAAAAAAATGAACCAGGGGGCCTGCTGGTTAGCTCAGTTGTTTACAAGCCTGCTCATGCAAATGCAGTCAGGTGCAGGATACCTAGGTTCAATCCCCACCTCCACCTGCATTAACAGACCCTCCCTTAAGGCAGCCTGAGCCAGCCAAAAAAAAAAAAAAAAAAAGAATCAGTGTGCTGAGAGTGGGGATAACACCAAAGCTGGTCTCCTCTCTTCTGCAGGGTTAAGTCCTTTTAATCTCTCTTTTGTATTCTACAAGTCCCTTTTTCAGAACAATTTAAATTCCATGTTTTCAAGAGCTTCCTTTGTGCCTACCTTCCTCTTGTGAGAGCAACAACAAAGGTGCCCCCTCCAGCCAGACCACCTGACAAGAGCAGGCTGGGCTCCAGAGGGAGAGCAATTGAGCTGGAGCAAGCCTTGGGGAGCTGGCCTGGCCTGGAAGTGCCGGCACCAACAAGGAAAATGGTACAGCCCCCAAGCGCCCCCCCCCCGCCCCCTCCTCCCCATCTCTAGTCTCTCCTTAGCCCTGAAGTATAACCTGGGAACCACAGACAGGGGACAGGGACACTAGAGCAAAAAGAGGCAACACTGCTGAGGGGCAGCTGAGCCAGCAAATCAGTAGGCTTGGAGCAGAGAAGATAGAATCTACCTCTTGGGACTGAGGGCACACACACACAGGCTTTCCAGGTACCTGAGCTGCATTCTTATCTTCAATAATTCTAATACCAAGAATGAGGGGAGCAGCCAACACTGGAGATTGATCACACACGCATGTGAGGCTGGAGCAAGGTCAGTCCTGAAAACAAAGTACCCCAGGCAAGCCACGAGAAGAAGCCGTTCCAGCTCTAAGAATCCGTGGTGCCCCAGGCTACCACGCAGGCAGGTTGCTAGGCAGAAGGGATGTCATGGAACATCAGCCTGACAAATGGATAGATAAAATGGATAAATAAATGCTCTGCAGTGCTGGAGCAGTTTTTGAGAGAGAGAGAGAGAGAGAGAGAGAGAGAGAGAGAGAGAGAGAGAACCCGCTCCACCTGACCTCAGCTTTCTGTTTTCTGATTCTTATCTTCATTTCTCCATCCTCTCCCATTCCCAACTTAAGAGAGCTTCACTGGACTCAGCATACAAATAACAGTAACTAGCTGGGCATGGCAGTGAACACCGTAACCCCACCATTAGGGAGGTTGAGGCATAAGGAACACCATGAGTCAGAGGCCAGTTTAGGCTACATAGTGAGTTCAAAGCCAACCTGAACTACATAGCAAGACCCTGTCTCAAAACAGAACAAAACAAAACAAACTAACATTATGGAGCCTCTTACTGAATGCCAAGGATTCTAGGCACTTTCACAAGAATTCATTCAATCTCACAACAATCGAAGGACATACATATGATGATGGTGATATTAAAGCAGAGAAGTTAAACAGCTTGACCAAGGCCACACAGTTTATAAGCGAGAGATTATCTGAACTGAAATGGTTTAGCCCCAGAGTTCTTGCTTCTAGCCAGTATAGCTTCCCTGTGGTACCAGTCCTGGATTTCCTGTCTCCTTCGCTGCTCATCCTTACAGAAAGCCCCTCTACTAAGAAAGCCTGACAGAGAATCTGTTTATTCTCTGATTGTCTCACAATTAGCATTTTTCTTGGTTCCACTCATTATGAATCTTACTTACTTACGTATATATTAATTGAAAAACTAATAAATACTTACTACGTGCCAGAAGCTGCTGGGCACTTAGGAAGCCATGTAGGAGACCCAGCCGTGTGCTAGCCCTCTGGAACTATTCATTAAGCAGAAAAAGACTTCTACACTACACTAGAAATAGGACGTTCAAGGTTTAAATTGCAACCTGGTATACATTACATCTTATCTCTGTACACACTGTGTCCTACAACCATATATTATATCCTGAGCTCACTGATAAAATAATTTCTAAAAAGCTCTTATGAAAACTCACCACAACAAGAGCAGCCATGGTGAAGACAGGTTCCCTGGATGTCCGCCTCGGTTCACAGCCGAGCTAGGAAAAGGGGACGGGTAACATGTCCTGCTCCTGCTGGCTGCGACCAGCTCTGAAAGAGCACTGCCTGCTGGCAGTGCAGTCGTGTCCCCATGTACACTGCAGAGTAAGGGTGCACGCTGGCCAGGCAACACCTGACAGGAGATGCCACAGCCACGTCCTCTGTTTACCGTGGCTCATCACGGTAACCTGTTCACTCAGGGGCCCCCGCTGCCCCACACAGGCACTTCATGTCTGCAGCCCTGCAAGGAGAGCTACCAGGGACCAGCTGTCATATCCTCCCATCTTCATATGATTACAGCGCTCAGCACACTGCTTTGCATTTGACAGGGATTGCACACAGTCTAAAGAATTCTTTTACCAAATTATTCCAGCAGCACAAGTCTATTCTGGAAAATGGGCAACATAAATACATTTAAAGAAGATAAATTACTCATTTTGTTGCTGTGTAGAAATACATGTTGTTAACTGTTGAGAATATTTCCTTCTAGGGCTGGTGAGATAGCTCAGCGGACTAAGTGCCTGCTTAGGCAAGTGCAGGGACTGGGGTTTCATCCCCGGCACCACATGCCACAAGGGCCCCACCCCCAAGGTGCGCTGAGCCAGTGACTGAGTCTGAGGGTGGTGCGCATGCCTGTAATCCCAGCTCTGGAGAGGCTGAAAACAGGAGGATCACAATGAATCTGAGCTGTGAAATGAGATCCTACACACACATGTGCATGCACGCACACACATGCACACCCCCCAAAAAAGAATATTTTTTCTAGACTTTACATATCTTTAAAATATTTTAAAATTAGGATTATAATGTGTATAATTTTGAATTTAGCTTTGTTATCTTTCAAGCCACTAAATATCCTTTGAAAATATGATGACTGTGATATTTCTTTATTTAATATTCTTCTATTGTCAGTCATTTAGTTCTTTCTAGGCCTTTATAATTATGCTGATGTCAATATCCTTATATAAAAATTCTTCTGTACATCTAAGAGTATGTTATAGAATAAATTACAGAAACAGGAACAAATACAGTAGATCAAAGAGTTTGAACAATTACCACTTGATGTATAGTGAAAATGGCCTGCTGAGTAGGTGTTATGGGTTATACCTAGATTTCGCCTCCAAACCTCAAGTGTTCATAGGCAAGGCTTTTGGGAGGTAACTGGGTCACAGGGGTGTGATAGCGATAGCTATTAGTGGGTTAGCTCACTGGTGAGTATAGGTAAGTGTGATTTGGGAGATAAAGGCTGGTAGAGGTGGCCAGTGAGTGGGCCTCAGCCTTGGAAGGGTCTTCTACCTCCCTCCATCCCCTCTTGAGCTCTCTGCCTGCTCCCTGCCTGCTAAACACTGCATGTCCCTGTGCCCTGCCACCCTGCCTTGGAGTCAGCTGGCCATGAGCTGAGACCTCTAAAACCTGCAAGCCAAAACAAACCTTTCCTACTCAAAGTGGTGGCTCTCAAGTCCTGTGTCTCAGTGATGAGAACGTAACTAAGACAGACTTCGGTACTGGAAGTGGGGTTGTTGCTGTGACTATCTGACCATGGGGTCCAGGGACCTTTAGCTGTGGCTCACCACAGGAGTCTTCAAAGGTCTGGAGATGCTGGCTGGAGGAGCAGCCTGGCATGCAGTAAGTCAGGACTGATGGAAGACACTAGTCAGAGCTCAGAAGACGAGAATGCTGGGAAAAAAGCAGATGGGCAAGGCCAGTTTTAGAAGGCTTCTGTTGAGAACAAAGACTCCATTGGCAGCTGGATTCTTGGCCATATGTCTTATACTCAGGTAGAAAAATCTGTCCACATTTTGCTCCTGTCCTGAGACTTTTAGATTAAGGTTAGGAACAGTGGACTAATTAACCTAGCAGAGGAAATTTTCAAGGTAGCCAAACTGTTGCCAGCTCTACTTGAAGATTCTACTGAAAATTCAGCCCAACTGAATGACTTAAGAAGTTCTGAGTTCGGCCAAAAAGGAAGCTGTGAGTCAAACTAAGTTCTGGAAAGATGGAGCAGAGGAGAGTTTGGATGCTAAAAAGATTAGCATTATACAGAAGCCAAGTATTAGATAACAGGAAGGATGCCTACTACTAGACAATAGGAAGGTATGCCAAGCCAGAGGAAGCTCCACCCTTCACAGGCTCAAAATCAGCAAATAAGATTTTGCTTTGCTTTGCTTTATTTATTTATTTATTTTTAAACCAGGGATCAAACTTAGGACCTGGCAGTTGCCAGGCAGGCACTAATACTGCTAAGCTACCTATCTGGCCCAAGATTTTGCTTTGAAATCGAGAACCCAAGGGCTCCGTATTCCATAATGGTAGCTACATAGCGAATTTGTTCCTCAGGATTCAGTTCATAGTGCTCAGTCATCCAGGCATTTAGAGACTCGTATAGTCACGACAGAAGGATGCCTGCTACTGCTCTAGCTGGCCAGTAGATTTTTGGTATTGTCCACATGGTGCTGGTTTTAGGCACATGCAAAATGCTAGTGATGTATGTCAAAAAGGATTCCACCCAGATTTTAGAAGTGCTGGGAGGCCAGGCAGTGTACACCAGAGGACAGTGTGTGAAGCTGTGAAAGTGAAGCTGAAAGGAGTGGAGACCCCAGGATGCTGGAAAAGCCAAAGCTGTGGAAAGTCTGAGGGAAGCCTCAAGGAATTAACAAAGTCAGCGCAAGAGAGAAGCCATGAGAGCTACAATGACCAGCAGTGCCACACACACGGGGCCCCAAGCCCTTTGGAGTTCACCTATCATCACAATTTGGCCAGGGTACTGGATACAGAACTACAGGATTTCATGATTGCCCTAGGGAACTTAGGCATTGCTTTGGCCCCACTGTTGCCTATACCCACATCTCTACCTTTTGGAATGGGAATGTTTATCCCGTGCCTTTGTGTGCTAGAAGTGTTCAACTTTCTTTTGATTTTTACAGGTGTTCACAGCTAAGAGTTTGCTTTAAATCTCAGAGGAGACTCTAGATTTGCACTTTTCAGCAATGCTGAAACTCTTAAGGCTTTGGCAACTCTCAGAGATAGATGAAATGTATTTTGCAGAAAGGGACTGGCATAAGTTTTTAGGGGCCAGGGGTGGAGTATAATGGCTTATATTTAGATGTTCCCCAAATCCGCCTGTGCTCACAGGTGGGGCTTTTGGGAGGTGACTAGATCATGGGGTGTGACACTCGTCAGAGGATTAGTGCACTCGTGAGTTTATAGCTAAAGGCACTTTGGGAGGTGAAGCCTGGTGGAGCAGGTGGGTGGCTGCACTGTGGCCCAGGAAGGTTCATCTCCTGCTCTCCTCCCTTGAGCACTCGCTCTGCTTCCTGCCTGCCATGCCATGAGCAATTCTCCTCTGTGCTTGATGGAGGAGGAGAAGGCCCGAGTGGTGAGACTCAGGCAGGGCCTGGGGAGCGGCTCTGTCAGATGTGACTAACCACAGCGGCCCGGAGACAGGAGCACTAGGGCAAAATGAGGCTAGTAGGGTGATCTGAAGTCAGGTTGTGCTCAGCAATTTGGACTGTTGCCTGGAGGTGTAGGGGACCCAGAAAGTTGGGTCAGCTGTAGTGCCAGGCTGAATTTGTGCTTTCTCAAGCTCATTCCAAAGGTGGGGGAGGGGGGACTGGAAAAGCTGGGGCAGGAGACTTACTGCGCTGGTGCAGCCCTCAGGCTTGCAGGCCTAGGGGCTGGGGCAGAGAAAATACAGAGGAGGGGGTGGAGCTGAACAATACTTAATGGAAAAAATAACAAACATAGGGACTGATTAAGATGCAGGTTGCACTAGTGGGCAGACAAGCAAGGAGGAGAGCCAGCTTTTGGAGGGAAACGATTTCTACCCCTTGTGCTTGAGATCTGGCGGGATATCACGTACATCTGGAAAAGTGGAAAGGAATACAAATCTGGAGATCCAGGAGGGGACAAGCAGAGCTAAAGGCCAGCAGAATCAGCTTACAGCTGCAACTCCCTCATGAATTCTCACCTACTGGCCCACCCTCAGCTTGTATACTTCCTCTTGTCTGCAAATAGGGAGAAGAGCACTGTCCACTAGAGACAGTATGAGCTGAGTGAGACAGCACATACCTGTGATCCCAGGCTCGGAAGGCTGGGGCAGGAGGATCACTGTGAGTTTGAAGCCAGCTTGGGCTACATACTGAGGCCTTATATCAAAATCAATCAATCGATCAAAATATAATATTTATAATCTTTTAGTAGCCACATTATAAAAAAGTGATGTGAAACCGGTGAGATTAGCTTTATGAATGTATTTTATGCTGGGCACAGTGGTACATGGTGGCTCTAATCCCAGCCCCCTGGGAGGCTGAGGAGGAGGATTACAAATCTGGGCCAATTTAGCAACTTACTGAGAGCCTATCCAAAAAGGGGGTGTGTGTGGCTCAGTGTAAAGGCCCTGAGTTCAATCTTCAGTACCAACAGAAAAAAAATTTATATAACCTACAATATAGTAACAATAATATTAAAATTTCTAATGAGTTATTCTTCTTTCTATACTGTCTTCAAAAGCCAGTGGGTCATTTGTACTTATAGCCCAGCCCGTCTCAATGTAGCCTGGCCTCATTTTAAGTGGTCACCGCACTAGACTGTGCAGGATTAGATTGTGTACCTACAAAGGGCAACAATAAGAAAATGTTTTAGGCCTTGGAATTTGTGTAATCAAATTAAATGTAAGTGAATCTTAGTACTTGGAGAACAATGAGGAAGCCTGTTGGGCCTCCCAAACCACTTCCATCCCTTGGCTCATTTGGAGCAGGAGGGGGAGGGGAGGGTCACATGTTATTAGAAGCTTGGGTGGCCTGAAGCGCAGAGAATCCTTTCCTCCCCTCTTGGCCCTCATGGCTTTCAAACACCCCGATAGCAAGCTAAGTGAACTTAGATCTCAATGTATATATGTCTGGTATGATAAATTTCTCAAGGCAGTGGTGGTCAACCTTCAAACAATTGCAACTGCTTCCATAATTTTATGATACCTGCACACTATACACTGAAGCAAGGCATAGCAACACTGCAGTCCACAGCAGAGCACAGAGGTGGCAGTGGTCACGTAAGATTTTACTGCTTTGCTAAGTACACTATATGATATTTGCACGATGATAAAATTGCCTAATAATGCATTCTCAGAACTTGTCTTTGTTGTAAAGTGACACAACTATAATTTAATTAGTATTCCTATTTGGATAATTGAAAAAACCTAAATACATACTTGAGTGTCATCTTATGAAACTATTTTCTCAAAGCCACACAGTGCTATTAGTTTTTCTTGTGTATATCATAATTAACAACTATTCAAATAACAAATGTTTATCCATATGATTTCTGAAATCGTCTGAGACCACCCGTGCACAGACTGCTGAACTTGAGAAGCTGTCCTGGGAGGGGCAGGATCTGGCAGGTCCCGCTCCAGCCAGGAGAGCTCAGGGCAGGCACCATCCCACCACGCTCTGCTCTGCCACAAGCTGATGCTCATCAATACCTGCAGCTTGTCTCTCAGGTTGGCATTAATTCTAGCAGATCTGCTCTGATGCCCACAAGTTCTTAGACACTTTGGGCATCAACCCCATCTACATGACACTTATCATTGTCATTTTAACTTTCCAGAAGTTCCAGAGCTGCTAAGTTTGGGAACTGAGCTTTCAAGTGTAAGTCTCAGATGGCAGAGACAACTACACCTATCATAATGTGCTCTGAGCATTGTCTCTTGTTAACTGATTGATTTTGATAGTGAATTATCTATAAAGCCTAAAGGCCTTAAGAAATGAGAGCTGGTAAATTTCTATGGTGGACATACAGAGCATCAAAACAATTTAAGACAAATTTGATATACATTATTATAATAACATGTGTCCTTGTGCAGTAAGTAACAAGATCCACTTGTCAGCATAATACCTACTATCATTTCAGGGTTATGAGGAACACAAAAATATTTGGAGATATCTTCAATTGCAATGTATATCAATTTATATACATTGTATAATAAATTACCTAGAACTGAGCAGCTTAAAACACACTTCTAGTGTCTGTGAGACAGGGCACCTTTAGCTGTCATAAGGCTGCAGCTGAGGTGTAAGCTGTGGCTGTGTGCTCTCTGAAGGTCTGATGGAGGGAGAATCTGCTTCTGCACTCCCCCCAGGTAGCTGGGGGTCCCCAGTGGTGGCTGGCCCAGCACCTCCCTCAGCTCTGTGCCACATGGCTGTGCCCTAGGCAGGACCTGACGTGGAACTAGCTTCCCTCGGGTTGACTAGGATAGGAGAAGGAGCCAAGATGGAAGCTGCACCTCATCCTCCACATGCTTCATTCACCAACCCACGATTGGGGCGGGGATCACTGGTGCCATGTAGCCTGCCTACCACATGGTGACATAAAACGCCTGTGATTTCCAAGGCGATGCAGTCATGAGCACTGTTAATGCGACTGCAGCACACTGGCTATGTCCCTAGTCAAAGGGCAGGCAAAATTTGAGCAGGAGGTTAGTGACCATAAAGTAGTACTATTTCCCCACCCAGTTCATAGACTTCAGCATAAAAGAAAGCTCCTGTTAAAATATACAGCATATTTTACACCATTTAAAAATCAGTCTGGCACTTTGAGGATGGGCACAAGGATTCTTCACGTGGCCCTGGAATCACCCAGGCATTTATTGCATTTATGAGAATTTTTTTTTAATAAACAATGTGGTGCTGCTGGTTGACTTAGAAATAAATCAACTTTGAAAGCTTCCCTCACAGCTGCAATAGGCAAGTGCTTGGCCCCAATAAATCAGGATTAGTGGAGCTGGGCTGATAATGAAGCTTTCACCTCCTCAGGGCAGGTGGCCACAAATGAGCTATGCCAGCGAGCGAACAAGCCGTGGTTTGAAGCAATAATCACTTTTTTTTTTTTAAACATTTTTATTTATTTATTTATT
>NDGM011194409.1:0-13023 GCA_002564305.1 Octomys mimax
TGGCTCCATAAATATATGCACAAAATGATGAAATAAAATGCAAAATAGTCAAATGAGGAAGGTGGTAGAAAGGAAATATCAGAATAGCAAAAATAAGATGTCCCGAGTATTTAGTGCACATGATACATGTTATATATTTAGTAAAGAAAGAAAGAAACTTGGTCCTACACTATCCAGCATCCTGCCCAAGAAGGAAAATAAAGACAAAATGCAGTATGTTAGAGAAAAGATGAAAAAAAAAGCTGAAGGACAAGAAACTAATATTTATTCAGCAATGATTCTATTTAATCTAATATAAAGTCTATAGAAAAGGTGTTGATTCCCACTTTAGAATTGAGGGAACAGTGTATAAAAATTTTGAGAAAGATTAAACGGTTTTCAGCCATTAAGTTTAAGTCTGTGTATCTTTTTTCCAATTTCTTGTTTCTTAGTAAGTGGTTTATGAATCTCCTTTCATGATTCATTAGTACATGTCTGTAATCCCTAGCAATCGCATTCCTTATGGGGAGTTGGGATGCAGGCGCAGAATAGCTCAGTTCTTTCTGTGACCCTTTTCCTCCTCTGCCTCCCCCTCCTTCCAGCTCTTGATCACCTTCCTACTTACAAATGGTCTCCCTTCCTGTTTCCCATGATCTCTCTTTTATTTTGCTCTTTATTTAGATTTTGTTTCTCATACAAGAGAAATCATGCAACCGTTAAGCTTGTGTATTGAAGTATCTTGATGCCAAAGACCATTCTGTCTCCATCGCAGCATCTTGCTTCTGAGTTCTGTCTAAGAAAGCCCTACCCTGGAATAAACCAGAAAAAGACATTGGTTAGTGAGAGCCGGACATTCTCCCCTGTCTTTCCTGGTGAATCCTTTCCAATAGCAGACACTGGATGTATTCCGAAACCCCAATCGATTGACCACACATTCTGAAGTCATTTCAACTTGGCGTGGTAGTCAGAGAGTTAAAGCCAGATATTTTAATCACTCTTTCTCAAAAAATGTACAGCCATCTTGGAGGGAAGGAAAGAAAACACATGCTAGAACCTGAGGTGTTTCTACAGAATGTTCAACTTAAGCAAAGAAAAAAAAAAGACACTAGAATGAAGATAGTAAATTGTATTTTTCTCTTCTAAAAAGATACCATGAAGAGACTTTCTAATTTCCTGGTAATTACTAGCCTCCCTGGCAGTGAATTACCCTATATTAATTAACTTTATTTATTGCTGTTGGCAGAGTGACTGTACAGTAAATCAAGCAATTAACAACTTCCCATGTTGCACTCAAAAGAGGGGTAACAAGAGGCCAAAGAGGCCAAACAGATTTGACTTTTTGCTTTATGCTTGACTCAGCAGTTTTCTCTGCAGGGTCTGGCCCTTCGTGTTATTAGTCTTATGGGAATTTGGCCAGCATCAGTGAAGCTTAGAGGTCCTTCCATGTGGGTAAGCTGGGCCTAGAGACTGAGAGAGCTAAGAGCCTCAGATGAAGGAGCTGGGCTTCTTAATTCAGACACTGGGGATTAGGCACAGGAAGGTATCAGCTGGGACAAGAAGTGGGAATTATCTTCTTGTCTTGCTTCTTTTGTACAGAACTTCAGTCCTTATGTCATAAATCAGTGTCTGTGTCAGTGAGCTTGCTTTGCATTCCCACCAACAGTGTGGAAGACTCTCCTCTGTGTTCTCACCAACAAAGCTTAGCCTTCGGTGTTGTGAGTTTAGCTTTTTTAAAATTATAACTTTTAGTAGTATGAGTTTTTGGTACATAGTGATCGCATCGATCATAGGAAGTTTACGTATGCATGACACATCTTAATTCTTCTGTCATCCCCTTTTCCCTTCTTCTCTCTCCCTCCCTCCATTTTTGGTCCCCTTTCCATTTGGATCTCCCTCCCAGTTTCCTACGATCTACCTTTTATTATGCTCTTGATTTTGGTCATCATCTTTCCTCTACCATTTCTTGGGCAGCATCTGGCTACCTAGGATTTGAAACCTTTAGACAGTTTCAGTCTCTTTGCTTGTTGAGAAGTTCACTCATATCCTCTGTGGTTCTGCAGAGGATTCAGACCTGAACCTCACATGGCATCTTCATGTATTCTATTAAACTCTGTACCACTCTGCTTTAACAAACACTTTTCCATCATCCATTTTTCTTTTCCCTGGTATGTCTTGACCCAACAACCTATAGCAATCACCTTGTAACCTGCCAAGTTTCCTCCTGTAAGGTATTTTGTTTTCCTGGGGGAAGGATTCTGCCCCAGAGCTTCTAGTTTCAACACTCCCAGTGGATTATTTGCATCTCCTAAATCACGGGGCAGCTTCTGAACTAAGTCAGTTCATGACCTTAATTCTGTGAGCTGCCCGGTCCTTGACCAGGCCTTTGTTATTTCATCTGTCACTGCTTCTTCCATTCTTATATCTACTCATTCCTCCAATTCAAACCAGAAGGTACTGATCTCCTGATCCTGAGTAATTTAGAGATAATCTTTTGTATTAGTGAAGCACACTATGCCTCCAAAATTAAAGAAGCCAAACCTTTACATTTCTGTCTTGACCAAATGCTGTGGCTAGGTCTTATGATGGGGAGGCAATTCCCGACTCTCCTACCTCCTCCACGGTCCCTACCTTCAGACAGGATAGCTTAGCCACTCTCAGAGGCCTAGGACTGAGAATCTCATCAATCCAACTAGCATTCTCAATCCCACAAAAAACAATATTTTCACAAAAATGAAAACAAAATGTTGAGCAGTTGCCTTCTGTAGCCTGAACAGAATAACTGATGTACATCTAAGAGCCCTTAAAATTGTTCTTAGGACACGGGCTAGCAGATACTTTCCTATGTCATGATGTGTTCATATTCGACATCTTTACTTGGTGCTGCAACAGCTCCAAGGGAAATGTTCAGCATTAGTCACTAAATTTGAAAATGTGCATAGTCATGCTTGCACAATTCTAGTTTAGGTGGTCAATAAGTTCCTATGTCTGTTGTAAAAAATGCCTGCAGACTTGGTGGCTCAAAACAATAGACGTTTATTCACACAGATCAAGGGGCCAGAAGTCAGAAGTTAGTATCATTACTTGTTGAAACAAGCCAACAGAGCTGTGTTTCCTCCAGAGATTCTAAAGGTGAGTCCTTTCCATGGCAATCTTAACTTGAGCTTCAGGCTTTCCTTGACTCACTGCTGCCTGTGCTGCGATCCTGCCTTTGTGGTCTCATCACCTCCTCCTTTTCCTCACCAGCGCCCCCACCCTGTCTCTCTTTTATAAGGACACTTGTGATCAATTGCATTTATGTCAATTCAGATACTCCACGATAATCTCATCTCAAGATTCTTAATTTAAATGTGTCTGCAAAGACTCTTTTCCCAAATAAGATGGCACTTACAGGCTCCATTATTTATCTTTCTGAAGGTATGTAGTCAACAAATGTGCGTACATGGAGACCTACGGGCAGGCATGAGAAGGTACAGAAACCAAATCAATAATGAAACCAAACTTGGAAAACCTAAATACCCATCAAGATTATAATGCATAAATAAGATGTATTCACATAAGGAAGTATCACACAACAATGCAAATAAACCTGGTCACTTGCCATATGTAATATCATAGCTGAAAATAAAAATTATACAGTGGAATAAAAAAAAAAGATTCATTAAATACTAATGGGCCAGGTTTGGTAATACAAACTCATAATCTCTGGGAGAGTGAAGCAGGAGGATCACAAGTTTGAAGCTAGTGTCAACAATTTAAGGACTTTTTTTTTTTCTCAGAACCAGGGATTGAACTCAGGACCTTGCACTTGCCAGGCAGGTGCTTATTCTACTGAACTATCTCCCCAGCTCCTAAATTTGGCTTTTTTTTTTTGTATTTTAGACACAGGGAAGTGTCTACAGGGTGTTCAGGGTCTCACTTCTAGATCGGACTTGTAGCAACCCACCTGTTCACAGCCTCATAAGAGCTGGGATTACAGGTGTGAGCCACCATGCCCAGTCTCAATTGCTGTCTCAGCATGCTGCGGGTGGGACCGGCACGGCAGGCCTGGAGATTGAACCCCTGGCACCTGTTTGCAGGCAATTTAAGGACTTAATGAGACATTACCTCAAAGAAAAAGGGGCTGGAGATGTAGCTCAGCACAAAGGCTCAAGGTTCAACTCCCTCCAAACAACCACAACAAACAAACAAAAAGTGAAGGGCATGATTCCATTTCATATAGTTTGAGAAACACAAAGTGAAGCTAGAATATTTAGCAAAAAAAAGTATACTTGTATGGCAAGAATATGTTTTTTGTTTTTTTTTTGCGGAACCAGGGATTGAACTCAGGCCCTTGCACTTGCCAGGGAAGCGCTTATTCTGAAGAATATATGTTGTACACAGTCGAATTCTCCCAAAATTCATATTCACTTGGAACTTGTTTTAAATGTGAATATTTTTGAAAATAGATGGTTTGAAGATGCAATACCATTAAAATAAAGACCCCTCTGGATTACATTAGCCCCTACATCCAATGACTGGTGTCTTTCCAGGAAGGTTCTGTGAAGACACACGGAGCGTGCCACACGAAGACAGAGGAGAGGCCACAACGCTGTCACAAGCTGAGGCATGCCGACCACTGTTGAGAGCCACAGGAACTTGGAAGGTCATGGAAGATTCTCCCACAGAACCCTTGGGGAATGTGCAACACTCACATGCCCTTGATTTCTACCACTTCTGGTCTCCCCACTTGCGGGAGAACAAATTCTGTTGTCTTAGGCTGACCAACTTGTAACCATTATTATTGTAACCCTGGTAGACTAATGTACAGTAAAAAGGAAAGCAAAGCAATGATTAAATTAATTAAAAGTTCAGGTAATAGCTACTTTTAGTAGACAAGGCAGGGTTTATAACTTGCAAGACATGCAAAGAGATATCTGGGTTCTAGTACGGCTATGTGCCTTCGCACAGCTAGAGTGAACAGTAGAAGGGATCGTCTGGCAAATTCTCTACTTATGTCTGTGTTCTTGTCTCCTTTTGCTTTCTGTTTTTCAATATAAAGGCTTGGGGGCCTTCTTCTGGGGAGACCTGCCCACACCCTGAGGGTGGCGCTTGCTAAGCAGTCAGCAGAACAGGTTTGTGCTGCCAGCGACAAGACCTCCGAGCACGTGGCTGTGTCTGTCCTTTAGTTCGTTATACTCAGTCCTATCAGAAATCTTAAGCTCCTCCTTAGAGAAAACTTATCTCACAGAGAAAGTGCCCAGCCTACAAGCTTGGCTCAGGAAGGAAGCATCTAGATAAATATGTTTTTGTTAAATTTACTTTTATTGGTACACAGTCACAGTGCACGATGATTTCATTCCTCATGGAAAGTCAGTGCATGTACGTAACGCATCTTAATTCTTTTTTTTTTTACTTCCTTCTTTTCCTCCCACCTCCCCCACTTCTCGGCCTAACATTCAGTTTTTGTACTTCTCTGAATCTATAGACAGTGGGTATTCAGAGAAAATGTAAAGTGGAAACATTGTTTTACTAAAAAGTCCTCTAGGATTTTTTTGTCACATGAAGCACAGTTTAGATTTCTTAGAATAGGTAGGAATATTTTTAAAAGGAAGTTTTCCACTGAAAGTCCAGACACCATGAGAGAGGTCACTCTGTTTGAGCAATTCCCTAACAGGGCTACTGGAGCCCTGAAGAAGATTTGAGAAGTGAAGGACTGAGGAAGCAGAGGGCAGCAAGCTCTGCATGGTTGTCTCAGGGGAAGAGACAGAAATTCAAAGGTATACCAGGAATCACCTTTGTGACTGGAGGTCTTTTGCATTCTGGGCTTTTCTGTTCACCAGAACTTTCCAGAAGCCAATCGTCAGATGAATGGCTAGAGCTGATGGCCATAGGAAGGTGAAGAAAAAGGTGAATGAGCTGTGATGGGAGGCCCACCGTCTTGCCACCACCATTGGCAGCCTTGCAGCGTCTTTGTAGCACACTGCCCTGCTTCCTCTCTACAATGAGGAAAGATGGCCTAGAGCACAGATCACTGCAAAGATCCACAGAAAAGAAAATTATGCGCACCAATTCCTGCTTTGCACCAAGTGTTTTATACGCATTATTCCACTGAACTCTCCCAAGAGCCCTAGGGCGTCGATTATATGGTCTCCGTTTAGGGTTGGGAATGTCGGCCAAACTCCCCTTCGGTCAAAGGCAAACATAACCAAGGTCATACAAGGTGAAACTGGCAACATGTGAAGCTTCAACTCTGCAGTCCTAGAGGTAGACTCCCCCAACAGCATAGCCTGCTGACACGGCGCTTGTGAAGGGAGTTTAGCAAGTATTTCCACATCTTCCCTCCCTCATATAACTCGATAAAGCTCTACGACATCATCGAACAACTATCAGCAAATGCAACAAACTTCCATGACCACTTCAGTAATTCTTCTGAAATATCAGATGTCCCATTCTTTATCAACAAACGATTTGCTGTGTCCTTCTTTTGCTCTTGCCTTGAGGATATTTGCCATGTATTCAGATGACCCAGTGTCACATATAGCAACAAGTGTGTGTACACATAAATTGGTAAAAGTGGAGCACAATAATTATTTCATAAAGAACTATTATACTCCACAAATCACTGTAGAATGTATTTTAAAAGCTTAATAGAGAAGACCCAATAGCAGAAAAGTAGAGTCTGGAGTTTGACGGTGTGTGAAATCTGGAGCTATCAGGTCAATATGCCACTGTATTGTACACTGGGGATTCCAAGATATTTTTGGTCTAATCATGTTTGATCCCTTGTGGAAGTCACCAGCTCTACTTAGTACTGAGTGGAGACTACCTGTCCAAAAAACTCTCCTCTATCAGGGTCCCTGAATAGTTTTTTTCTAAAACACGTTTTTATATCACTTTGAAAATATGAATACCACAAAACTAAAAACTTAAATTAGTACTCCATCTATATTCATAGTATAAAAGGTAGGATGCTATAAAGAATATATATATATATATATATATATATATATATATATATATGTTTGCATTCCTTTTCTGTTTTGGATTTGGCAGCTTAAAAAGTTTGTATGAATTCCCTCTTCCTGTGGCTGGGGATTTACCTCAGCAGTAGAACACCTGCCTAGCAAACTAGAAGCCCTGGGCTTGGCACCCAAAACAAAAAATAAACCTTACCTAAATTCCTTCCTCACAATTTTTATATGAAAATTTCCTTTCTTTAACTTTCTTTTTCTTTTTTTAAAATTTACTATAAAGCCTCAGTATGATACCCATGCTAATCGCAAACTTACAGTCATCTGCGTCAGTCTCCAACCTTCCCAAACTGTTTAGTTGAATATTTAGTTAGTTTGTTTTCATTATGTCAGAACTAAAAAGTGCAAGAATTTGAGCTTGAATATAACTTGGAGTGTATCTCAAGGCTTGGTATAAAGGGTTTACTTTGTTTTTCTGCCTAATTGCATGTTTGTTTTCTCTTTAATCTGAGATATATTTAGAAGTTTTTCTTAGGTTTCATTAATAATGACTATATATTTTAAAAATATAAACACTATTTTCTAGAATTGTGTCAGTGCTGAATAATGTCACCTACAGTAACAATTTATTGAGGTTTTACTCATTTTGTGATGAAATTTTGTGATGTCTCATAGCACTAAAAGAAGATATTTTGCATTTACATGATGAAGGGTTTGGTATTAATTTTGGAAATTCCATTATTCCTTTTTGCCTGAAATTTTTCTTTATCTAATATTATAACTGTGATTCCTCCTGTTTTAAAAATTTCCTTTGATGTATTTATTCATTTCCTCTAATGTTTCTTGTTTAGTCTTGTTTAAGCAGACTCTTTATAATATTGAGAGTAACTTACTTTACCGCTCAAGCTAACCTGGAAGCTTAGACTTAATTGAGGCAACTATACGTTTTATCTTTATTGCCAGAGTTAAAAGCTCAGTCGTAATTTATCCCACTGCATACTCTTTCTTCTCTTTCCTGAGTCTCTTCCATTACATGGACTATATGCAGAAGGTCAGGAATCACGCTAATTATGTTATATTATCTGGAAGGTCAGAACCACAGTAATTACAGGTACTTCATGGACCTTTCTGGAGTGATGCTACTGGAGGAAATTAGCTCAAATACTTCCACAACTTGATATTTCAATCCAGGTTCTCTATCACAGCGACTATTGCTGAAGTTTTGTAACTTGTTGTCACACCTTCAAGTTCCTCAGAAGCAATTTCTAAATCCATGTACCTTGTACCTTGAATTAGCAAGGTAAAAACTGGGTCGGCATTTGTTTGTGCACCTTCAGGAAAAAGTTTGGGACACTTCTACTTCTTGCACTCTTTCTCTTTTAGTTTTATGGTCTTAATAGGATTTGGTCACTACGGAATTATTTGTTAGTATAATTACAGTTACTTTATCAGTTTTTAATTAGTGGATCTTAATTATATGTATATATCCTCTCTTTCAAGAACCATCTGAATGCGTGCATTTTTCTTGAATAGATTTATAGTTTTTTACTTAATTCTGTTTTAGTAGTTGTGGGACTCAGCGTCATTCTTCCTGCCCTGCAGCGCCCCAGGCGTGGGCTCTCACTGTTGTTCAGCATAGTAATGTTATGCTCAAGCTAGTTTTTTGCTAGAAGTATATATGGGTGGTGTGTCTTCTGGGAACTTGCATATTTGCCAAGAAAACTATAATAATCATATTTTTTTTTGCTTAAAAATCTCCCTCCCCTTAATATCCTACAAGGCTATTCCATTACTTTTTGCCTTTGATGTTATGCAGCAGACCCATGAGGCCAGTGGGGTTTTGTTCTTTTGTAACTGTGTACATTAAAGTCATTTTGGAGCTAAGAAAGAGAGAGTGATCCTGGAAAACTTCAGAAAACAGGATTTGCTGAAAGGATTATGGTGCATAATTGAAAGAAGAATTGAAATTCAAGCTTTAGGAGGGGCAAGAAGCTAGATAAGTGTGGCGGCCTTGTGACTCTTTCTCGAGTGATGCTGTGCTAGTGATTTAGCCAGAACATTTGAAACGTGGTCACGTCTCTGTTCAAGTTCTCTCCTCCTTGGAAGACATTCAGACTGGTTCCACTTCAGCCAGGTCCCCACCACATTCTCAAACATCAGTGGCCTGGACAGTCAGCGTGAGTGGACAGGTAGCCCACCCCTGCGAGCCAGGGACCCTGGACAGGAAGGCCCTGAGAACTGGGGATCCAGTTTGTCTGGCACCTTTGGAGTAAACTGACTTTTTTCTGCATGAAATATTAGTAGATTTGACTATTATTTGAATACATAAATTACTAGAGTAGTTTGGAAACTCAAGATTTCTGTAGCTCAGGAAGACTTTCTCTAGCAAGATGGGTTTTATTTCTTCCATTTTCTTTGTTCTGATTTCTTGCTCTGAGACCCCAGTTATTCAGGCATTTCATGATTATTCCTTATCCTCTTCTATGCTGGTAATCTTATAGATAGGCACTTTTTACCTTTTTTCTTTGATATTCTGAGAGACTCTTAGTCACTCTCCAAACTAAGTGATTTTCTGTAATGTCGATTTCTGTCTTTTAAGGTCTCAAGGAATGATTTAAGGCAACTGTTCTTTTGGAAATCACTTTACATTTGTACAAAAATTGCAATAGCACTACATACCACTGCCAGATATCCTCTCCTGCCCTGCGAGGTCCGCATTGTACATGATAGTGTTATATTTGCTACATTCTGAAATCAAGAATAATTGATTGTTGTGACAGTCACAAGTCATCACAAACCTAACTTACTCTTGCCTAGTTCCAAAAGTCAGAGTCCTAAACTCAAGTCGTAGGTGTCCTTGTACAGGCTCTCATTCCTGTTAACATGCTTCCTCTTGTTTTCCAGCTTAGGGAGGCTGCCTGCTTCCCTGGGCTCATGGTCCTGTCTCCATCTCCAGGGGCCCTTTACTTCCATGGTCCATTGTTTTTCTTTGGCTTCTGCCTTATCCTTGTTGTTGCCCTTTTACAAGGATCTTGGTGATTACACTGGGCCCACCTGGATAATCCAGAATAGTTCTTTTCTTTTCTTTCTTTTTTAAATGAATTTAAGGTAGGATCTACAGGGTGCACAGGGTTTCACTATGTAGATCGGACTTGTAGTGATGCTTCAGTTTTCAACCTCCCGAGTGCTGGGATTACAGATGTGCACCACCATGCCCAGATTCAATCTCCATCTCAGTGTACTGCAGGGGCAGGGCTGACACTGCAGGTTGGGGGAGCGAACCCTCAGCCCCTGCATCTGCCTAAGCAGGCACTTTAATCTGCTGAGCTATCAGGCCGGCCCTCAGAAATAGTTCTTGATCCCAGTGTTCTCCCTTTCATTGCATTTGCAAAGCCCTATCTGCCATGTAAAGTGACACATTGCCGGATTATAGGCATGAGGAGGTGGAAAGCTTGGAGTACTAGACATTATTCTGTCCACTACAGAACATGATTTTATTTTTTAATAAAACTCCACTCATTCAACTTTTATTAGTTCTCCACTTCCTTCCCAGGAGTTCACAGTGTACTTAGCTCCACATTCCCCTCTGATCTGAGGCCGTTTCTTAGTCCCAAAGAATGATATTAACTTTGCTTTTTCATATTTTATCTTTCTTAGAATTCTTTCTGTATTTCTCCTTTCAATTCGCCCATTCTATCTTGTCTCACTTTGATTGTTCTGTGTCTCTTTTATTTCTTTTCTTTATTATTTTGTCCCCAACTGCTTTGAGACAGGGTCTTCCTTTATAGCTCAGGCTACCTTTGAAATCACTATGTATCCCAGGCTGGCCTTAAACTCACAGAGATTCTCCTGCCTCAGCCACCCAAGTGCTGGGATTTCAGGCATGTGCCACCATGCCCAGCTCTGTCCCTAGTTTTTTTCTGAGAAACTCATTCTTTAGTTTTCTATTGAAAATATTAAACAGTTTGCCGAAATTCTTTTTTTCCATGCTGCAGTAGATGTTTTTGGAAAACTGTTTCTCCTCTGTGTTATCAGGAGATGTTTTGCTGACCTTGTTCTCCATGCAACTTTCAACTTTATTGCAAGCCATCTACACTTGGTCTTTGCCAACACAAAAGTGTGCCCCTCCTCCAACATCTATCCACATGGCTAATGAAGAATCAATTTCTCGGATGAAGAAATGAAAGGCATGTGTCCTGAAATAATGAAGATAGTAAAGGAAGAAGAAAACTTTATTTTCTCTATTTGCAGATGGTCTCTGTCAGATCTACGTTGGCTGAACGCTTTTTGCCATCTACCATCTGCTTTACTGTTATAGGAGATTCCCCCACGTTTCTGTGAATAACTTGTTTCTCAGTCTATGTTGTTACTGCTGTTAGTGTCGCCTTTCTTTTTGCCTAATCTAAGATATGAGATAGACAAGGCTAGGGTAGAATTCCAAAGTTCAAAATTGTTCCCCATACAGATGGTGTTTAGAGTGACAGGACTGGCTAATATCACCCAGTGAGAGAAAGTAGTGAAAAAATTAAAGCAGGCTCAGTGTTGAGTGGCAGGTCACTCGACATGTTCGCAGGCCTAGCAGCTCTGTGTGTGGGAGCCCACACTTGAGAGCTTTGTCTAGCAGACTGCTATCTCACAGGAGCTTCCTGAGGGCTCAGGCAACAGACTGATGCAGAACAAAGATTCTATCTGAGAGAAGAGCTCTGAAGACTTCTGCGAAGATGGTTGAGTGGCGAACAGCAGGGAAAGAGACTTCTCAAGATTTGTTGTCCAAATGCTGGCCGTGAGGAAGAGAAGCAGTGGGTCCCATGACTTATGACTTAATGGTACAAAAACAAGTATGTGAGAGTGGCAAAATATTGGCATAAAAATTTCTCCAGTGACTATCTTTCAATGGCCAGTCAGAATGGTATGTTCAATGTCCTTAATCATTGGAGAAATGCAAATCAAAACCATAATGGTCTATTTTCTCTGACACCTCACACAACAGGTACTTATTCTTTGGTTTTGTAAGAGAGGGTCTGACCTATAGCCCAGGCTGACCTCAGTCTCACAGCAAACCTTCCACCTCAGCCTCCCAAATGTGGAGATTGCAGGTGCGCATCACCATTGCCAGTTTAGAATGGATATTCTGGTTTCAAAAGAGAACAAGTGTTAGAATGCAAGGATGCATCTTGCGAAGATATAGATAAAATCAAACACTCACCTATAGTTGCGAGAAGGAAAGTTGGCCCACCCATCATAGAAAATGGTATAGAGGTTGCTCAGTTTATTAAAAAGAGAGCTGCCATAAAACTCAGCACTCCTACTCTTGAGTATTTATCCAAAGGAAGAGCATTCAGGATCTAGAAAAGGTACTCAGACACCCAGGCTTGCTGCATCATTATTCCCAGTAGCCAAAGGGCGGAACCTCCCTAAATGGCCATCAGCGGATGAGAGTCTACAGAAAGCGTGGTACACACGTGCGAGGAAATATTTCCCGGCCTTGAAGACAGGGAGGAAGTCTTGTCACATCCGACCACACAGATGAATCCACAAGCACTTGACGAGAAAAGCCGGTCAGAGAGAGACGGCAGCCACGTGCTTCCCCGCATGGGATGGCCTGAAATTGGTCAGACTCCAGAAAACAGAAAGGGAATGATGATTACAGGGAAGGGCTGAGGAGGGCTGTTCGACAGACGCAGACTTTTAGCTACTCAAGAGGAAGAATTCCAGCTATTGACAGACTGAATGTGCACATTTTCACCAATTCCACATGGTAGATTAAAAGGGCAGATTTCATATTATCTGTTTTTCCCCATAATTATTTTGTTTGTTTGTTTGTTTGTTTTTTAAGTAGAATGGGAAGACATGGAACCTGTGTTTAATTGGTCCGAATTTCAGCTGGGGAAAATAAAATATGTTCTAGGGATGAATGATGACCATGGTCTTACAGCACTGAGTGTCAGTGACCCAGGATTGGACATTTAAATATGACTAAAATGTCAATTTTAATTTTCTTTTTTGTGGTTCTTTATTTTTTTATTTTTTTCCATAATTTTATTGATAAGCAAATAGCAATGAGAGAGTTTCAAATCAAATTGGTAGGACAGTT
>NDGM011194414.1:0-15923 GCA_002564305.1 Octomys mimax
AAAAAAAAAAAAAAAATATATATATATATATATATATATATATATATATATATATATATTTAGGTACCAGGGATTGAACTTAGGATCTTGTGCTTGCCAGGTGGGTGCTTATTCTACTGAGCTATCTCCCCTGCCCTCTCTATAGTATATTAATGGATTTCTCAACAGTGAACCTTCTATGCCAAAAGAATGGACTGACAAATTCAGTGTTTAAGGAAGAAAAAAATCCTGCTAACCAAGAACACTACACCTAGCATGGCTGTCCTTCACAAATGAAGGGGCAACAAAGACTAACCAAATGGAACCCAAGGAAATTCAGATCAGTCTTATAAGAAATAAAGTAACTCAAAGTTAAAAAGAAATAATGTTAACTAACAACATGAAAACATAAAACTCATTGTAAGGGTTATACTAAAATTCAGAATGCCCTAATTCTATAGTGCTGGCATATAAGTCATTTTTTAACTGTAGCATAACAGTTAAAAGCAAAAGTATTAAAAATAATTATAGCAACAATAAAATTGTGGCATTACATAAAGTGTTTGGGAGGAGTTGAAGTATACAGTTTTTAATGTGTTCAAAATTAAGATATTGACAATTCAGTTTAATATTGAATATTAAAACTATAATGTGTTTTAGTAAAATTGACAAGAAAATAATCTATAAAATATGTCATTACAGGAAATCAAATCACAAAACAAGATGGCAAAAGAGAAATAAAGGAACTATAGAGCAGCCTACGGGAGGCAGTAATACCCCTTGCCTACAAATAATTACTTTAAATATACATGGATTAAATCCTTAAATAAAAAATTGGAGTGCCTTAATGCATAAAAAGATAACTGCATCGTCCCTAGAAGACCCACTTTAAGTATACACATAGGCTGGAAGCAAAGGGATGCAAAAAAGAGAGTTCATATAAATGGTTACCAACAAAGACTAGAGAGAACTACACTTGTGTGAATAAAAACAGAATTTAAGTAGAGACTCTGAAAAGAGAAAAAGGATATCACTATATAATATGATACAAGGGTCAATTAATCAAGACCTATAACAATAATAATGCAAGCATCCAAGATGAGAACACCTAAATGTATAAAGCAAATGTGAACAGGATTGAAGGCATAAATGGGACAATGTAATAGTATTAGGAGACTTTAAATAATGGAAAGATAAAACATCATTAATGGAAAGATAATACATATGGAAAATCAGTAAAGAAACAATGCCCTTGAGATTTAGCAGGCACACATAGATCATTCCATCTGAGAGCAGCAAAATTTACCTTCTTCTCATATAGGAATAGAACATTAGGGTCAGCAAGATAGGTCAGTGGACTAAGTGCCTGCCTAGGCAAATGCAGGGACAGGGGTTCACTCCCTGGCACCACATGCTGCATCTGCCAGGCCCCTGGGTGTGCTGAGCAGGCCATAGAGACCGGGCATGGTGGTGCAGCCTATAATTTCAGTGCTGGGGCTGGGGGGTGAAAATAGGAGCATCACTATGAGTTCAAGATGTGTAGTGAGACCTTGTACCAAATATATATATTTTTAAAAAGAAGTAGAATATTATAAACTACATGTGATGCTATACAAGTCTTAATATCTTAATAGTTGAAATTAAATCATGTATCTTTTCTGACTCCAATGATATGAAGCTAGAAATCAAAAATTGAGGTGAAATTAGAAAACCCACTAAAATGTGAAGATTTCACACAATAGTTCTGAACAACAAATGGGCTAAAAAATTAAAAGAGAAAAAAATATATTTTGAGAATAATAAAAGTTGAAAAGCAACATAGCAGAGCTTATAGAATGCAACAGAATATCTTGCATGGGGGAAGTCAATGTATTAAGAAAAAAGGAAGATCTAAAACAAACATCTTTATACCTCAGAAGACCAGAAAAACAGCAAATGTGGTCCAAGTTTGTAGAAAGAAGGAAATAATAAAGGCCAGAGAAAAAATAATTAAAAAGATCAATAAAACCAAGAACTTTTTTTTTTTAAAAAAAAGATTAACAGAATTGGAAAGCTTTTAAACAAGTTAAAAAAAAGATCACCCAAAGTAACAACTGAAAAAAGAGATATTACAATTGATAACACACAGATATGCACAGGATTATGAAAGACTATTTTGAATAATTACATACCAACAATGGTAATACGGAAAAAAACTGGATAAAACTGGACACTATGAACACAGAACCTACTAAGACTGAATTGTGAAGTAGAAAATGTGCATAAATAATAAGTAAAGACATTGAATGAGCAATCAAAAATCTGACAAAGAAACACCCAGACCCTGACAGCTTCATTGTTGCATGTACTACACCTTTAAAGGAGAATTAATACCAAAATTTCAAAAACTGAAGAAAAGAATACCACCAAACTTTTTGTGGGACTAGCACTACCGTTATATCAAAATTGATGAGGATTTTATTAGAAAATTGTGGATTAATATCCACATTAAACATGAATGCAAAAACTATAATAAAATAATTGTGAAACTGAACCGAGCATGGTTTCTCATGCCTATTGTTCCAGCCACTCAGGGGACCAGGGCAGGAGGGATAGTAAGTTCTAGGCTAGCATTGGCAACTTAATGAGACTGTCTTAGAATAAAATATAAAAACGGCTGGTGATGTATCTCCATGAAATTTCCTTGGGTTTAATCTTCAGTAGGCACACTGCATAATTTAAAGACATATTACAAAGTTGTATAAAATGAAACAGCATGGTGCTTTAATAAAACAGGTTTATAAACCAATACAGTAAAAGAGTACAGAAATAAGTCCATGAGTTTATGATCAACCAATCTTCAACAAAATTGTAAGAACATACAGTGAGGAAAGGAGGGTCTCCTCAGTGATACTGAGAAAAGTAGCATAGAAGAATAAAGCTGATCAATCTTTGTTTCACATTATGCACAAAAATTACTCAAATGGATTAAAGACTGAAATGTAGTGAGAGTAGATTAAGACATAAAATTGTAAAACTACTTGTGGAAACCATTAAAAAAGTATTCTTGAGAAAGATTTTTGGTGTTTGGATATGATCCCGAAAAGCACAGGCAATAAAACAAAAACAGGCAAGTTGAATGCAGCAGAAGCTGTTGTGTGGGGGAAGTCAGTGTATTAAGAAAAAAGAAAGATAGAAACCAAACAACTTTATATACCTTAGGAGACCAGACAAGCAGCAAACTAGGTCCAAATTTGTAGAAAAAAGGAAACAATAAAGCCCAGAGAAAAAATAATTAAAAAGATCAATAAAACCAAGAATTACCTTTCTTTTTAAAACTACTAAGCTTTTGCACAGAAAAGGACACAATCAACAGATCTAAAAGTCAAGATATAGAATGGGATAAAGTGTTTGCAAGTTACACATTTGATAAGGAGCTGATATCCAAGATATACGAGGAACTCAGCAGCATAAATATAAACAATCCAACTCAAAGTAGGCAAAAACCCTGAATAGGCATTTCTGAAAAGAAGATTTACAAATGACCAACAAGAAGACATGAAGAAATGCTCAACACCACTTAGTATCATGGAAATACAAGTCAAACTCACAATGAGATATCACCTCACACCTGTTGTGATGGCTTTCAGAAAAAGATGGAAGAGAATAGGTACTGGTCTTCAGTATCTCTTCCTGGGAAGGAATAGGAAGCCTTACAAACTGTTGGGAATGTACATCTGTTTTGGAAAACAGTATAGAAGTGATTCAAAAACCAAAAATAGAACTAGCATGTAACCTAGACATTCCTACCTCTGAGTGCGTGTCCAAAGGAAATTCAGCCTGTGTGGTGAAGACATATCTGCACTCAAACATTCATTGCAGTATTTTAGACAAAAACTAAAATTATAGAATTAACATAAGTGTCTATTGAGGGTGGGTAAATGGATAAAAAAGGAAGAAAATTTTGATTTTTGACAATACAGTTGAACCTGGACGATATTATTCAGGTAAAATAAGCTAGCTACAGAATGCAAATAATTATTTATTATTTACCTCATATTGCAGAATCCAAAACAATGTCAGATTTTTAGAAGGACACCTGCCTGGCAAGTACAAGGTCCTGAGTTTGATTTCCAGTACAAAAATAAAGTTTTAGAAGGAGAAAGTAAAATGGTAGTTATTATGGTCAGGAATTTGAGGAAAAAATGACAAAGAATTGGTTAAAGGAGGTGAAGTTTTCAGTTCATTAAGAATGTGCATGAATAAATTTTGGAGACATGATGTACAACGAGGCATCCATATTCTGCAGCTGAAGGACTTGCAATTTGTCAACTGAGTATATTTTAAATGTTGTCACTATATAACAACCAAACCAAACAAAACAAAAACAAGAAACTGTGTTAAGAAATGGATAATAATTAGCCTGAATGTGATGGTCATTTTACAATGTATTTGTACATCAAATGTCACTGTTGTCTTATTTTTTTTTTATTTTGGTGGAACCAGGGATTGAACTCAGGTCCTTGTGCTTTCCAGGGAAGCACTTATTCCACCGAGCCATCTCCTTGGCCCCCAGTTGTCTTAAATATATATTTGTTAATTATATCTAAGTAAAGCTGAAATATACAAAATAATATTCATGCTGCAGTTTGTGATTTAGGTTTTTATAGATCTATTTATTTAAATTCTAGTCTATTTATTGATGGATGCTAAAATAATTCCTATTAATAGAGGTAATGGGGATAGAAGTCATTCTTGATTATAGCCCAGAGACAAGCAGGTAGTAAAGGCACAATAATAGGCAGTTAAGAAAATGAATGAATCAGATAACTAGTGGCTTTAGGGTCACTGTGTATTTCTTGTCTTTGTCTGAGGTAAGCTCTAGCAGTTGAGGAGTTGCTTCATTCCTACTGTGATGGAACAAGATTTCTATAGCAACGTGCCTCCTCCCAGGCTTTGTCGCCTCCTTGTCTCTAAACAATTTTCTAAAATGCTCCCTTGTATTTCATGCACTGGCAAGAAGAGCCTGTGTGCTCATAGCCACACACATGTCACAGTGTAGTGGAGCTTGTCTTTATTGTGAATCATTCAACTTTTCTTTAGCTTTCAGTGGGATCTTGTAAAATTATGTTATTAAATTATAACTTTCCGGTTAATAAGAATGTCACTATTTCTTATTCAGGAACCTAAGCAGACAAATAAAAAGTCAAATGCTATACTGTTGGATATTTGAACAAAGATTAGTGGGAAAGAAAGTAGTAAAGGAGGCATAGGTATGAGCTTTTCAGAATCTTCTCAATCTAATATTTAAGAATAAATTTTACATACTTCCCACAGGAACTTTGTTACACTATCTGTTTATTTCTTCATGCTAACTGGAAGAATATGGTTATTTTAGTAATTGATGTACAATTAATTAAATGCCTTATCAGTTGAAATAATGCTACATCTTTTCTATTTCTCTCTACATTGGTAAAATTTATTGACATTAGGATGCTATTTATTTCCAATAATCACTAGATTCTTTTCAATAAAATTCCTGATAAATGTCTTGCATAATACAAACCAATCAATCCATGCCTGATTTGTCTTTGACAGAGATTTTCTTTTAATGATAGCATAGATTAAATTTATAGAACTTCTTTCTGTTAAGACTTACACTGATTTTTCTTAATTAATTAATTAATTAATTTGATACAGGGTCTTACTATTCAGATCAGACTCATAATGATACTCCTGTCTGAGCCTCTCTAGTGCTGGGATTGCAAACATGCACCCCTACACTTGGTTTTGGTGTCTGATATGGCACCCAGTAGCGGGATCGAACCCAGGTCCTTGCACTTGCCAAGCAGGTGCCTAGACCACCAAGCTATCTCACCAGCCTTGACTTTCTCTTTTTTTATTAAGTAATTTAATTATATTATCATTAAAACCCCCTCCTCTTTCATCTATTGTCAGCTTACAGTTGTGTTCTACCTAACACCACTGCATCAGAAACTTGGTGGGGACTATCTCTGTTGGTCTTTCTGATGTCTGACAGCAGTGGTTTGTATCCCCAGAGTTGCTTCAACAGGAATTAGAGGAAAATCTAATTTTGAAAATTTATTTTCCACGTTAAATTGATTTGCTCGAACCGTGTACACAGTGCTCAAAATTTCTTTCCTGGTAGTGGCCTCTATCAGTGTCATGTAGCTCCTTCTCACACTATGATCATAGTAATCTTCTGAAACACATTCAGCCTTTTACCTTTCCTTGCTTATGGGAATAGCAATAGCAATGGAAGCCTTGCTTATGGGCATAGCAGATCTACCTGTTTGTGACCAGTTGCTCCAAACCTTGCCAATTCTGTCTTCTTTCCATCTACTTCCTTCTTTTAGCATGAATCTCAGGCTTTGTTATTCAGTGTTGCTTCAGTTTCCTATGATATAATACATTCACTTATTTATAGTGTGTGTGTGTGTGTGTGTGTGTGTGTGTGTGTGTGTGGTGCCCAGTGCCAGCTGCTATGTGCCAGGGATTGAACCCAGTACCTCACCTGTGCTCTACCACTGAGCTGTACCCATAGTCCTTGTACATTTTGTTCTCCAACTTTATTTATTTATTTTTTGTTTACCTAGAATACTCCTATTGACTCTCCAAGATCCATTTCATAGGTCATTTTACTTTTGAAATTTTATTTTGCTTTTTTCCTATCCATCGTTCAGAGCACATTTGCCCCTCTATATTTGAAAGGGACTATGTTCATAGTTCTTTTGTAGCACTTATCAGTAAAGATTACTTTCAACAAGTGTTTAAGATCTCGGGAGGCACAGTTTGGTTTATTTATCTGCATTTTTTGCTTGTGGTACTTAGTAAAATGTTCTAGAGTTGTGTGCTGATTGAATGTGCCAAAGCTTGCTGTTTTTCCTTTATGATGTAAGGCAGAAAATATCACCTGCATATTAGAGAAGGGAAAGTTCTTACCCCAGAGCTGTGAGCAGACCCGGCAACAGGTCCAGTGGGGAAGGGACTGCAGGCCAATACTGGAAAATTGATCTTCAGAGGCAAACAGCAGCCCAATCCTTTACCCCGAGGCTTTCTGAGCACTTCCTATTTTTATTGATCACTTAGCTCCTTAGGACAGGGACTGTGTTTCTTTTATCATTGTGGCCTCAGATCTTAGTTTTATTAGGTTTCTATGATAACTGTAATACATTTTCACATACCTAGGGACTTAGAACACAGCAAATTTATTATCTTATAGTTATATGGGTCAGAAGTTGTAATTGAAGCTAAATAGACTAAAATTAGATTTCTGGCAGGTTCCAGTTCCATTTTGGAAGCTCTAGGGACATATCCATTTTTATTTTATTTTTTTCTGGTTTCTAGAGGATTCTTATATTCCTTGGCTTGAACTTCCATTTATAAGAATGCTTAGGTTTATTGTACCTATATGGTTAACCCAGAATCGTTTTCCTATCTCCTGGTTAGATGATTTGCAACCTCAGTTTCACCTATAAACTAAATCCCCTTTTACCATTTATCACAGGCTGCTTGCATATTCTAGAAACCATGACCCCCAAAATTTATTTTCTTGTAGTGATGGAGAAAAAACATTATTTTGTCCATATTATTAGGATAAGGTCTGGATCATATTATGAGATTGAAAAACTGCTTAATGAGCAGAGATCTCTAATGAATGTGCCCTTTCTTTGTGTTCTGAGGCAATTAGAGCAACTGGGCAAGCAATGGTGATTTATATGAGGTTGGAGAGTGGTGAGGGAGAAATGCTTGACATGGGTGGAGGCTTTCAGCTCCAGATCCTGGTAGCTGATTTTTCTCTTAGGGGTTGATGAGACAACTTGACTCTAAAGTGACACCCCTCTGCAATGAATACCATAAGATGTTCAAAGTATTTTATAATACCCTCCCCTTATCTGTCATCAAAACCTGTGAATTTATTTTTAACAAAAAGAGATGGGATGTCACTCTCACGATGAGGTGTTTTTGGTGAATATGATAGGATATAATTTCTGTGACACCTTACATTTCATAAGACTTTAGTCTTAACACACTGTGCTCAGAAACTGCTTGTGGGCTTGATGTAGTACATAGCCATGTGGGAAGGGCTTACATGCAGATGTGCTTTGGCAAGGTGGCAGTATCTGGGACTGACCTCCCATCAATAGCCAGAACACTGCTAGGGCTCTCAGTAGTATATCCTCAAGGAAACAAGTCCTATCAACCATTGGAAGTAGACTCTTCTCCTATTAAACTTGCAGATCAAAAGGCAGCCTTATGGAAACTGTGCAATGATAAACATGTGCTTATGGAAGAGCATTACTCTATTCCTTTTCTTTATCCATTCATCAATCAATGAAAATATAGATTGCTTGCAAGGTTCAGCCATTATACATTGTGTTGCTATAAATATACATATGCATCTATCACTGTGATATGTCTGTAACTCCCTGAGAAGGTAGCTAGAGGGGGAATAGCTGGGTCAAATGGAATTTAGATGAACCTGAGTCATTTGTAGAAAAATGGATGCACCTTAATTTGATAATGTTCAACTGAGGAATGGATAAAAAAAAAGATATGGTAGTTTTACACAATGGAGCATTACTCAGCTATAAAAAAGATCAATTCAAAGCTTTTGTAGATAAATGGATGCAATTAGAGCCTGTACTGGTAAGTAAACTAAATCAGACCCACATGTGCAAACATTGTATTGTCTCACTAGTGTGAGAACCTGAAAGAGTAAATATACTCTGAAAAATACATTAGATACTATGAAAGGGAAGGAATTTGCTCAATGGGAAGGAGAAACTGGGATGAGGAAAAGGACAATAGAAAGAAAGAAGGGGAAAAGATATATTTATGTATATATGCAGAATAATTTGGATAATTTTATAACTGAATTACTGCCAATTTCTGCTGGTTGTTTGAAAGGTGCAGTTAGTACTTAAAGCTTTTTTTCTTTTTTAATTTCTTATAATATTTTGGTTGTTGTTTTGTTTCTTTTAACCAATTTTGCACGTTTGTATCTGGAAACCTAAACACCTAATCTGAAGATAACTTCCTGCAATTCAGCAACTGTTGCTGAATTCCTATTACTTTGTTTAGTGATACTTTGTATTGTTTTTAATGATTTTTGTAGCCTTTTTTAAAAAAGACAATAATGTTAAGTGAAATAAATCAAACACACAACCCAAAATATAATTAAAGTGCAACATCAAAGACACATAAGAGGAAGTAGGTAGATCTCTTTAAAGGAGAGGGGACTGAAGGATGGAGTGAGGGAAAGGGAAGGGAATAGAAGGAGATGAAAAGAGAATCAAGGTGCTTTGAACAGGCACAAACTCCACATGAGGAATGTAGCCATTCAGTACTTAACACATATCCTAATAAAAAGCAGAAAATAAAACTATGTATTGCTTTAACCCACTGAATTTGTGGCAACTTGTATTCAGATGCTGAACCTTTCTGCTAATCAGTTTGGGAATTGCAGAAGGGTAAAGGGGCAAGCTGCTTTGTTTTGAGGAAAGAATTCCTGGTTGTGAGCTTATTTACATTTTACAGCTGGAAAAAATGAGGAAGGGCAGTTACAATAGGGCTTTTAAGCCACAAAGAAGAGAATTTATTGTCCTTAAGTCTACTGGGGTTTCCCCCGTCCCTTTTGACACATTGTTTCCCCAAGAATTGAAGTTCATATCAGGTGATTTCTGCTTCACTATTCCTCACAGCAGAACTTCGAAAGGAAGTTTCTTGGAGGATTTTGAGAGCTCTTATTTCTTTTACATAAAATCATAGAAAGGTCTCACTTGCCTGAAGTCACAGCATAGACTTCATCAGGTAAACAACTGGGAATGGAATGAATAATAGTCATTATGGTTAGCAGTTCAATTATTAAAATTGTACTGAGTCTTCCTGAATATACTGCTTGATGCCTTTAAGCTATTTAAAATTATCCATAAAATCAGTCAAAACTCAGTTTTGATTTTTAAAATATTTATTTGAAGGAGTGATTTTAAATTCATCAATGATGTTTAGGTCATAGATTTTTATACATGTAAATGGCTTTGGAAAGTCTCATCATATCCACTCTTTTCATTTCACAGATGGGACTGAGTATAAAAAGATTAAGTGAATTTTCCCACATGGCTGCACAGCTGCTTCTTACTAGAGTCCAGTGTCCAAGCATGGAGTTTCATGTTCATCTCACATATAAATACTAGATTCATAATTTATGGAAGGCATTAATAGCTTTCTAAATTCATATTCCTGATTTAAACAGAACCAAATATATCTAAGGCATCCCAGACACATAATTATCTCTCCTTACAAATCACTGTAAAGAGAGAATATAATTCTTTAGTCCTTTAACTTTAACTTCATTGGTGTCTACTAACATTCTGAGTAATAATCATCCTCATCTTCCTTGGTTAGGTATTGATTATGGTCTAACATGTAGTGTCATCTTTCACTGGTCCATAGATTTCTTTCATTCGGGACTGAGAAAGGATGGGGGTTTGAGTTCCTGGATAAGAATTTGGATCAGAGATAAAGGGAGCAGTTGTGTGCAGATTGGGTCTTCAGATAGAACTTTCTGTGTGGTGGCATAAGGGGTGCAAATATGGAGGACAGAAGGAAAGGTTGTTTGATACTTGCTTGGAAAGTGGCAAGGGTAAGATTCGGTTAAAATCTCCTTCCATAGCTAAACACAAATTTACATAAGGTTGAAAGTACCTGATCCATTGAAATTGTGTTTAACTCAACTTTCTATTGATAAATGATTGAGGTTTGGAGAGATGATTTGCCTGAGATTTTTCTCTACCATGTTAACTAATCAATAGTCATTACAAAGTCTTCCGCAAATTATCAGGACTTGTACAAAATGCAGATAAATTTTCTGCCAGTGTATAATGCACATGGCCTTTGGGACAAGTACCAAAGGATCCTTGTTCTCAGTCAAAACCTCCTGAGACTGTACTTTACTGTCTGCATTGTCATCATCGTTTGTTCTTTAGAGCTCTGATGAGAATCATCCATCACTGTCTTCTTAAAACATTCTTAAGGCTTCTCTGACTTGTGACTCTTAACTTTTCCAAACCCCTGCCACAAAAAAATATCAAAAGCTTCTAAGCCACATGGTAAGGCAAAGTTATAGTAACAGCTCTACTCTTGGCCCCAATTTTCTTTAGTAGCAAGCTTTCCTGAAACTGACAGAAAATTTCTTTCACCCAAAAGTAAAAGGAGGAGAGGATTAACTTGAGTTACAGTTTTTTGGCTTTTCATCCATAGTGGACTGGATTAAAGACAGGAATTGTGTTGAAAAGGCAGATCAGAAGAAATGTTCTCATCTCCTCACAACCAGGAGGAAAGAGAAAAGGAAGCAACTGTGTAGAGACACATACTGTTCAAATACATGCCTCAGTGACACACCTCTCCTAATCAGACCCCACCTTCTAACAGCACATTTAGTCATGAACTTATCAGCGGGTGGGTCCTCTGATTCACAGTACACTCAGCATGATTGATCACAATCCAAATACCCCACTGCTAAACACAGACGACTTGGGGGACATTCTAAATCTAAATAATAACAACCTCCAAAATGCTTTGAGTGTTTATGAATTGCGAGTAAGTAGGAAGGTCACTGGATATGAAGTTAGAAAATGAGATTCCCTTTAAGACTTGGTTTATTTTAGGGGGGGAAAGCAACTTTCTGAAGTAATCTGTAGCATGCGGATAACATGTACTCAATGATGTAACATGCGCCTAATGGTGAGAACAATGGACAGATGGCTGGGGAGCCTGCTGCTTCAATGTTAGGATACAATCCATATATTATAATAGTTTTATTATCTTAGGGCTGCCAATGAAAGTGATTTATACAATGCAGAATGCTCTGTATGTATACTCATTTTGCATTATTGTTTTCATATGTTGAATCTTATGGTAAATGCAAGCAAAATATTGCCCAAGATATAATATTTGCCCTCAATAAAGTTATGTCAAAGCTATAATCTCAGAGTATAGTAAGACAGCATATGCCAAGTACCAATGAACAACAAGGAAGGTACTCAGAGAGAAGTGAAGTGCCTGTAGTATGGACAATGGTGGAAGACTTTGCTGAGGAGTTTGGAATTGAACTGGATCATAAGGGGAATAAGACAGACAGGAAGGGACCCCCAAAGGTGGCTATAACATATTGGACAAAAACATGAGCTGAAGGAATAGTATAAAAAGGAGACTGGGGTCCAGGGAGGTAGCACAGCAGTATAAGCACCTGTCTGGCAAGTACAAGGTTCTAAGTTCAATCCCTGGTACAAAACAAAACAAAACAAAACAAAACAAAACAAAACAAAACAGAACAAAACAGAGGAGACAGGAAAAATATTCATATGAGTAACATTTTTCTTCAGGAATATTTACATCAAAACCTAAAATTTCATTATATTGACAATAAGAACCCATAGTTAACTGTTGAGCAGGATAACTAGTCCAGACGGGTGGTTTAGGAAGCTTCTTTTTGCAGGGATGTACATTGGTTTATAGTAGGGAGTGCAGGCAATAAAAACTGCTTATTCTCTCTCTGCCTCAGCACTTGTGGGAGATTTGTGCTGCTGCCCATCTAAATGATCCTGTGAAAAAATTGGAATTATTCCAGGATTTAGCTGTAATTACTTCTGAACTACATCAGTCTCCTGTGCCTGCATGGTCCTGTAAGTGCTGTACCTTACTGAATGGCACAAAATCTCAAGGCTTATTGCTTTGACTTAGGTTTAGCTAGATTATTTTGATAACTAGCAATTATATTACAGATATACTGAAAATGAAAAGGTCATTATTTGAAGGTTGAGTGAAAGAGATAAAATCCTGAAACTTCATAATAGTAAGGAAAAAGAGACCTATTGAATGCATTCCTAAAGGAGAATGGTATTTTATTCCTGCTTTACATATTTTCTATATTTTATACCCTCTCATTCAGCTCTCTGAGCAATGACTTTTATCACTTCTAGTGGAAGATTTCTTTCTAGAGATTAATTATTCTGTTCACACCATTGACATTTTTCAGCTTTTTAACCAGAATACTGGCATAAGAAATAACTTGGTTGTATTCCTGGTACCCATTTGTATGAAAAAGTATTATGGTACTTGAACAAATAAGTAATGTTTTAATATTTGGTGCTATGAACTTAAAATCTATAATCAAAAAGAATATATTCTCTATATTTTTAACTTTTTTCTTTCATAACTACAGTAGTTACCAATCCAGGATCAAATTGGAAAAAAATTAGAATGTGCTTTCAATCACTGAAGTGACAAATGAATATAAACATAGTAAGAAAATAATAGAATTGTTCAGTGGGATTTTATTTCTATTCAAATGAAAAAATAGAATAAGACAAAGTGCTTCATTTTCTGTATAATTACATTGTATTTTCATTCTGAGATTCTTGCTCTATGATTCATATAATTTTCCTCCTCTGTCTTAGAATTCATTAGCTCTTTGGCTTGGAGTTAAGAAGTGACACCTTCACAAAGACAGGTAAGTTTTAAAATTATTAAAATATGAAATGCATTTAAACTCATATATACTTCTTTCTATTATATATTGCTTTAATTTTTCTCATAAGGTTGATCATTGTTTAGTCCTCTCATTAATTTATACACCCCAGTCTCTCAGTTACCTCTTTGAAAAGTGAGTTTGAAGCTACTAATTCTTCTTTCAAAGATGTTATTAGGAAGAAAGTAGTTAAATAATCATGAATATCTTATAATTTCAAAGTGCTTTCCATTTTAATAATAAAGAGCTGAATTCATTTTATTTTAACCCATATGAAATGTTCTTCAATGGAAAACACACCTAAGTATCAGAATGAATATTCTGATAATGTTCATTATTATCAGAGGAGAGATGATTAAATGAATTATTATGTTTTGATGATGCGGTGACCTTGTGTAAGTCACTGAACTTCTCCTGCTACTGTATAATTGGACCTAATGAGGATTCACACAGTTATATAGTTCCAATTCTACTACACTTTTCTCCACCAATCCCAAATACTTCCCTTAGACCTACAATAGTCCTTTACCAATGAAACGTGGAAAACAGAAAATTAAAAGATGATTTCATTGTATCTTTTGCACCCTGATTTGGCATCTCAGATGGGATCATTGCCATCTCAGACCAAGAGAGGAATAGTGATGCCACATCTCTGAATGCCTACACGACTTTTTGTAGCTTGGCCTTGACCTGAAGATTTGATCCCCCATATTGAGTGAGCTCCTCCCTTGCCACTTGTTGCTCCTTGAAGGATGCTTCTGTGGCTATGTATGTCTGTGGTTCTTTCATCATGAATGTGGTGGGAGCAGCAGAGTAGGATTCTCAAGCACTCCACATCCACTGAAGAGAGGAAACACAGCTGGAGGAGGTTTCTGGGGTTTATACTTATCAGTCCTCACATTATTGAGAAGAGGAGCCATAAGTCAAGTGCTCTTAAACTATTAAGTATGATTGAAAGGTAACATTGATTGAGGTCTAATTTCCATGAAAATCTTCTGACTAACCTTTTTAGGTTTTATTGATTATATCTGTAATATTTCCTAGTCAGAAAAATCAGGATCATCCTCCTTTACCTTCTTCACATATCAGAAGATGACTTTGATATTATCACACAGTAATTACAGGACAGTTCAGGGAGAAGCTCAGGGCAGCACTCAGTAATGCCAATAGTTAAAAAATGTGCCAGAACTATAATTCATGATAGTGGAAATCAGAAGAATCTCCTTAGACTCCAGGAAGAAAGGGCAAAATGTTCATTTTACCAAAATGAAAATTTAACCTTGAGGGTCTCATGGGGGAAGACTTTTCTGAACCTCATAGTTCTTTTGCTTGAGTTCTTGGCATTTGTATTGGTACCAAAATGCCTGCCACTTACAACTCAAGGGAGGGAGGTTTATCTTAGCTTATAGTTTCAGTTGAGTTTATGGTTTTTTTTTGTGGATCCAAAGAAGAAATGGCATGGGGGAAATGTGTGATGCAGAAAAGCTACTTAAACCTATGATAGCCATGAAGTAGAGAGAAAGGTAGTGTGAGAGGTAAACCTTCCAAGCCCAGGGTATATCTCCATTTGTGCCAAGGAGCACATTCAACTAGGAATTCATCATTGGATTAACCTAAAAGCCCCACACTGAATTCATGGGATTTTTCAGGATATTTTATTTAAAGGAAGGAAAGTTTCATTTAGCTCAGTTTGTAGATGTTTTAGTCCATACTCTGCTGGCTCCAAGGCAGATTGGCACATGGCACAGGCAAAAGTTCATGGCAATAGAAAATAGTAAAAACAGCAAGAGCAAAAAAGGATTGTAGGATGTTTTAGAAGTAAACCATAACTTGGTTTACTTGGACCCCAAAACATCCATATCCACCACATTATGCAAAATGAATTTACTCTAAATCTAAGGATTGACAGAATCTTAACGGCTTAAGTATTACTCAGAAGTTCACATCCCAAGTTTCTGAGAGTGAAGGAAAATTCTTAGCTATGAGTTGCTACAAATGAAAAAGAAAGTTAAATACTTGCAAAACACAATGGTACAGGGTAAATGGAATAGGAATACAGAAAGGAGTTGTATCAATGTAATACTGAAAACAAGAGGGCAAAAATTAAATCTTGTAGCTCCTTTATTTTCTTGGCAAATATTCCAGATTCCTGTCATCTTCAGTTTCTTTGAGTTTCCACTGCACCTTGGTCTTTATTCTTATGCTTTTGTTTTGCATTCATTTTTGTTTATTCCAGTACAGAGATAAATTTTGGTTAGAACATCTATAGAAAAATTACAATTTTCATTGATTTTGTTTTTGCTTCGCAATATAAATTTTCTTCCTTGAGATCTTGTCTAATCTTTTTTTCTCCATAATTTTATTGAGAAACAAATAGCAATGAGACAGTTTCAAATGAAATTGGTAGGACAGT
>NDGM011194417.1:0-11158 GCA_002564305.1 Octomys mimax
AAAAAAAAAAAAAAAAAAAATGTGGACTAGTGCATTTCCAGCAAGGATAACCTGAACAGGCCTGGGGTGAAGGAAATATTTATCTACCCAGCCCATAAGACTCGGGGTGTTTTGTTTTATTGTGCTTATTTTTGCTTTTGGTTTTTGTGCTGGGGCTCAAACTCAGGGCCTTGCACATGCCAGGCAGGTGCTCTGCCACTGAGTTATATGCCCAGTCCCTTTGCATGGCCCTTACGAAGTGGATTTGGCATTCCTTCCTTCCCTCAGGCTTGGACAGCCAGCTGAACCACTTTAATGGATTACCGTAAATACAAAGAGAAACATTAGTACAATAACCTGAGAAGACTGCTTTTACAGTCTTGAAAGGAAGGTATGATTGGAAGAGTCCCACCAGTAGTACTTCTGGGTGACAGTCATATGGCCAGGCCAAGCTGAAAAATGACAAAACCAAAGGCCTGGCTAAGAACCATGAGGAAGGAAGGAAAACAGGAATATTCCTATTTTCAATAGGAAAGGTGTGCAGCACTGGGACCCCTCTGACATCCCCAAACCAAGGTGAGAACAAACTTGTCCAGTCAGTCACCATTGGACCCAGAGTGCTAAGAGATGAGCCTTCCCCTTCAGGGTGGCTCTGTGCTGGGCCACATTCAGCCACAAGTCATTACTGTGCCAAAGGAAAAGCATCGGAGCCTCTCAGAGTCCTACAGAACGCAAATCACAATGTAGACTGATGTGTTTCCTTTTGGGAGAAGAGGCCAACATGTCTCAACCCATGAGACCCTGACTAGGTTGTCAACCTCACTAACACCAGTGCTCTGCTGACTCTCTCGTGAGTTCCAGAATGAACACAAACTTTATCCCCATATCCCCACCTAATGTGCCAACCCAAAGCTGGAAGCCAAGATCCACATTGATGAGATAAGCGTAGGGAGCATCAGAAGATTCTAGAGCTGAGCTGGAGAGGGCCTCCCATCACACATCTGGCCACAGAGGCAGGTTATGGTTGGAGGTGGTCGGGGTCTTCCCCTATCAGAATCCTCTGTAGCTGAATGTCCTACAGGATGAGGACATGGTTGCATCATCAGATTTGTCTGAGGTGTGACAGCTGGGGAAGGGCTCTGTGTGACCTCATGGCTGGAGAAAATGCTGCATGGAAGGTTCTGTGTGACACCAGGACAGCTGTCAGGGGGAGAGCAGGACCCACTGCTTCTCTGAGCTCAGACCGCCCCAAACTCCTCCCATAGGAAGGATATGGGAGTATGAAAGCTAAAAAACAGAAAGATAACGTGATGTGGTCGTCAGATGCCCAACGCAGAGGGAGGTAGAAAGGAACAAAGAAATGATTGTGGTCAGATAAGATGAAAATCTGGCAGGACTCTGTTCTACCAAGTGATCCAAAAATGAAATGGGCCTAACTTTTCTTTCTTGACAGATGTATGGAGCAGGGAAGGGAGGGAGGGAGAATGGGATTGGAGAGCAAAACAAAAAGAATGTGCGTCTGTGACGCGCCAGATGCTGTGCCAAGCTGAAACTCTTATGTAAGTTCTCTCATTTAATCATCTTGTGAGAATTAACAAGATAGACCCTCAAAGGGCACATGTGCACCCTGTTTTACAGGAAGCCTTGGAGGTGTGCAGGAGCAAGCCCTGAAAGGAACGCGCTGATTTTTCTGTGGATGCGCATTTGTCAGAGGTGAAGGGTCACTTCTGTCATCAGGTTATCTGAAAACATCAAGAATCCTCAGATTATGCAACTCAAGGTCACTGAACTTCGAAAGGCTAGAATCTCAACTCTTGGGTGGCTCTCCATCAAGGCTGACCCAGGCGCTGCCCCCCACGCCCACCACCCACTGCATTTGCTGAGGTTTCCTCAGAGCAAGAGATGGAAAAAGAAATGGGGTGGAAGCTGGGTCAGCGCAAAAATCTGAGGACACTTAGGGTGCCCTTTCATTCAACCCCAGAAGTTCTTCAAAGCTATTTCACCCCCAATGCATCAATACACAGGAAGAACACCTTTCGATGCCGGCAGCACTGCTACTGTAGGCTGCTCTTCCAGAGAGGCCCCCATGTGGTCCCAATGGTACCTGAAGTCAGAAAATGACCTGAGAACAGGATAAGCAACCAACAACCAGATTCCCTAAGTTATAGGTTTTTAGAAGGAAGTTTGGCAAAATATGGATAAGCATTATCTTCAGAGAGAAGAGCCTCATCCTCGGGGTCAACTCTTCCCTGAAGTCCACACATTGCATTTTTTTTTTTTTTTTTTTTGGTACTAGAAGTGGAACTCAGGACCTCCCACTTGCCCGGCAGGTGCTGTGCCACAGAACCATATCCCCGGCCCACACACCGCAATTCTAAACTAACAAACACCTTTTTTTTGGGGGAGGGGGCTATCCTGCTTATATAGCAATTATGAATGACCTCACTAGGATGCCATTCCTCCGTATGGGCTGCACCAACCTGACCTGCAATCAGCACCCAGCCCACCAGAGGCCTGCTAGCCACGACCCTGTGGAGAGACACACACCCTTGATTCCATTCCACAGAGTTCACATGGTAGTATAGCTTGTTAGGCGATGACTCTGAGTGGCCACACGGAATTAGGAAAAATAGCAGGGGAGGGAAAAGCCTGGCGTGGTAGCTGTGAGCAAACAAGCCCTGGAAGGTGGTTTTCCAAAACAGGGGTGCGCTCTGTCTCCCCCTGGTTAGGAAGATGAGGCCTGCTTCTTCACTGTGCCTTCCTTCTCTTGGGGGCTGGCGAGACTGATAAAACACGTTCAGAAGACAAAACATGCCCTAATTCAAAGGCTGTGACAAGCAATGCATAAGCCTATGAGCTAGTGCCCTCTGGAGCCACAGAGCAGCTAAACGCGCCTCCCATGTACTGTTGACATTGGTTTAAACAAGTAATCCACGTTTATTTTGGTTGGATTGTCTGTTTCTGTTCCTGCAGTCATTTCCTGTCAAATTTCAAGGAGTGACGAAGGGAGAACACAGCCTTCCCGAGAAGACAACGGCGTGAGGCCTGCACAACCAGGCACTGTTTTCTTCTGCAAGGCGACCTTTTAGTACATCGCAGTTCCATTCACTGTGGGAGTCGGTACACGTACACAACACGCTGTCTTTAGACATCCTCTCCCCCAGCTTCATTCCTTGGTCCGTCCCATTTGCAAAAGATCTATCTCCCTCTTTCCCATTTTCTCTTATTTTGCTCTTAAAATTATTGTACTTTGGGGCCGGGGAGATGGCTCAGTAGGATAAGCGCTTCCCTGGCAAGCGCAAAGGCCTGAGTTCAATCCCCAGTTCAGCCAAAAAAAAATTACTATACTTTGGATTTCTCAAATAAGAGAACCCAGGCAATATATAAGCTTGTGTATCTGATTTACTGCAGTTAACACTGTGACCCAAAAATACACCCTTGGAACTCAGGTCCTTGAGCAAGCGCTTATTCTACTGAGCCATCCCCCCCCCCCGGCCCCACCCATTTTCTTATTAACGGCTCAAATTTATCCTCTTCAAGGCAGGATAGTGCTCTGCTATGTACATGTACTGCATTTTCCTATCCACCCATCTAGTCATAGACATAGAAGCTGCTTTAAGATGTATCTATCACAAGAGGTGCTGCTACGCCAGGCACTTCTCAGGATGGCTGCTTTCTGCTTCTGATAATACCACTAGGTTCACTCTGTGTGCGTGTGTGTGTGTGTGTGTGTGTGTGCACGTGCACACACACACACACTTGCATGAGAAAGAGACAAAGAGACAGACAGACAGACAGACAGAATATCCATGTGGTTGCAGAGCACTTAAGAGTCCACAGAGAAAGTCCCAGGATTCAAGCAAGATGGCAACCAAGGAAGCAAAGAACGGAGCATGCTACTCATCAGCAGGACAGATTCTGAACAAGGAGCTACAGGAGTTAGCATAAGACATGGTCCTTGCCCCGCAGAGGTTTACAACGTTAGGGATGAATAGTAAGCAGATATTAAATAATCAGCCAAACAAGGCTGTCAAATCTTTTTGGAACAAAACGAGATAAACAAAACATAATTATAATCCTGTGCACGACTCCGGTACAGATTAAGTGCTATATTCATTTATAAATGTGGGGAATGAGAGAAATAAGGGTGGTTTCGATGAGAACAGCCTTTTCCTCCTCCTTGCTTACCAGACCTGCCCACTGCTGAGAGCTCTGCACCCCCGAGGGCTGCAGCCCTGCACCTCACAGGGCCCTTCGCCACGTTCTCCCCGTTCTCCTAGCACACAGTCTCCCTCATCTTTTACCTCACAGGACCTTCACCTTTAGAAGCCTCCATCTTCCCCTGGGAAGCTGGCAGTACCCACCTAAAACAAGGAGAGACAGACACTGAGGCTTTGCTAAGGAAGAGCATCTTGTAGCACCCCCTGCTCCCTCAGGGTGTTACTTTCTCCTCCCATGGAATGTGGTCCCCCCCTTCGCATCACCCAGATCTCACTTCTGTCCCCTCCACCTGTTCATATTTTGGTCATGACACTCCTATGCCTTCTACCCAAGGGCAAATCTGCTGTTCGCAGAGCCCACCCAAAGGCCCTCTTCAGGGATCTCCCCCTGCTAATGAGATTCCTCGGGCACAGAGCGAGTCCCCTTCACCTTAGGTTCTTCCACCTTGATGGCGTTACCAAGCTCAGGGGCACAATAGGCCTCTGCTCACCTATGAATCCGAGCTCTGGCCTCGCTGTCTGCGCAGCCTTGAAGATGAAAAGAGGGATAATTACCTTCAGAAATGAGAAAATATAAGAAGGGGCTTGGCAGGAATTATAAGAATCTTCCCACAACCAATGTCACCATTATGTACTGCAAACATGTACTAATACAGAAAATAAAATACATTGGGGGGGAGAACAAAAATAAGAAGATGACAATGATTTGATGCAAAAGGAAGAAAAATCAAAAGGCTGTATTTTCAAAAGAGCAAAAGAGAAAAAACAGCAGAGAATGAGGCTGAGGTAACACTTTCCGAGCCATCCCAGGGCAAAAAGATCTGTCTTTCATTTGATCTCTTCAGAGAGGGTTGGGGAGGAGAGATGTAAAGTATGGAAATTAATATGGACTCTGAATGTGTATTAAATTTAGCAGAGAAAATAAAGCTAAAAAAAAAAAAAAAAAACCCAGAAGCAGAATATCTGGAAGACCAGAGAAAATGAGACACGCCAGCAGCAGGCCTGGCTTCCAGCCCCAGCAGCCTTCAGACTACATAGGCCACCAACCCGCCCTGGCCTCTCTTCCAAAGCCAGCCAGCTCCAGCCCTCACCAGCTGGGCGCTCACTGAAAGCCGAGTGCACCATGGGCAACTAGTACCTTATTTTTAAAGGAATCAAAGATGAGGACTTACCACGGCACCAACTTTAAAAATTCTAGGACTCCTGGTCTCTTTGGTCTCTGGCCAAGTGACCTCCTGATCTTTCTTCTTACACGAGACTGGTATCTTTGGTCATTTCCCAAGTTCACCATTCCTCCCCTGCATGATCAGTGATCAATGGCATTTTGGAAAATTGTACTTGGCCTCTTGATGTTCTTGCTGCCGAGTTTCCTAATCTGCCTCAGTCACTTACTGAAAGGATACCAGACACTCAAAACTTGAAGCAGAGGTTTATTTTGGCTTGTGGTTTTAGTTCATAGTAGACCAGCCCCAAAGCAGGAAGGCTTGGGCTGAGGAAAGCTGCTTGTGTCAAGGCATCCAGGAAGCAGGGACATTCAAGGAGGAGCCAGGAAGGGACAAACATTTCCGGATCACACCCTTGGAGACTGCCCCTTCTGACCACGCCCACTTCCCCACAGCAAGCCAGTTACTGCAATCCCATAATCCAATTGCCTCCCAAGCACATGAGGCTGAGGGGTCCTTTTAGATCTAAACCATAACATTAATCCCAGAAAAACTACTAAATAATATACAAACTAAAAACAAACCTTGTGACTATCACCACCTTCATTTATAAATATTTCCTGGTTGATTTTTACCAACTTTTATTTTCCCAAAACAATCCCATTTGAAGTTTCAGCCTTTTATTAACCAGTCTCAAAGTATTTCTTCCCTAGATTCTCAGAAAAAGGAGAGGCAAAAAGGAAAAATTGCAACTCTACAATGGCCAACCCAAGAAGGAACCATGAAAGCCAAGTGGCCAAAGCTGATACCATCAACAAAGAAACAAATCAGCATCTGGGACCCCCTGATGACACATACTAGGGAGAACACCACGGGACTGTTGTAGAACTTCTACCAAAACACACGGCCTGATTCTCATCATAGGGAAACATAAAGCAAACCCAAATTGAAGGGTACTCTACCAAAAACTGACTTTTTAAGTATATCAGGATCAGAAAAGGCAACAGAAAGACTGAGGAACTAGTCTAGGTGAAAGGACATGAGAAGGGCTAGACAGCTGAATGTAACCTGTGATCTGAGACATTCTTTTCATATAAAGGACATTGTCGAGACAACATGAATAAGATCTGTAAATGCACACTAACACACTGAGGGAGAAAGGGGCACCACATCTGACAGGGCTCATAAAAAATAGTAATGTACGTATCTGTGTGCACGAATGTATCATACACATAGATGGAAAGAAAATGTGTAAGAAGAAATTTGATGAAGCAAATGGAAAATGCTTACATTCGGGCAACCTGGGTAAAAATATAAGAAACTCTTTAGTAGCACACTATTTTTCTGAAAGCCTGAAATTCTATCAAATTTTTTGAAATTTTTTTAAAAAGGACAAATTGAAAATAAGATTCCTAACATCTTTAGACCAATTAGATTATTTCTCTAGTGTTCAGCATTTGCAATTATATACATTACACGTATTTTAGATCATATACAAATTATACTATGATTTTCATGTTGTTAATGAAAATGCTAAGCAGAAATAGAGCTCTTATCAGCACTAGCAGTACCCTTAAGGCAAGCAGTCCAAAAAAAATTCAACATATTACTCCTATTTCTTAGTCTTTCTTTTAGTCAGGGTTCAACACATGTGAAAATTTCCTAGATTATGAATTTCTAGAGATTACAGGAAAGATGAGCACTTTAATGATTTTGTTTTTAATAAATCCAAAATATTCACACTTGTAGTTCTCTTTCTGAGGGTAGAGGAAGAAATGGAAAAAATTAGGTTCAGAAGACGGAAGAACATGAGACAATGTATAGTCCTGCTGGCTTGACTTGCTTGCTGGCACCTGACCAGGGGCCTGAGCTCCCATGACAACTCTCTACTGTCCTCCTCTATGTGCCTACACCCACCCACCCTTCCACGTACAGGCTCACCCTTGCCTTGGAGCTTCTTCTGCTCTCAACTCAAGAATTCCTCACACCTGGGAAGGTCTGGGAGACTGACCATCCTGATCCATTGTCTGGTACTACCCAAGGAGCACCCTGAACCCTTTTAACATTGTATGTACGTGTGATACATCCCTGAAAGAGACTGCAGGCAAGGATCATTTCCTCTATTCTTTCATCTTTCCTTGTTGCAACTAGTGTTTATGACTACCATAGGTTTAATATGCACCCATAAATCTCACTATGCCTCAGTGTTTCTGATAAAAAGTGAGGTAAAATTGCCACTGAATAACCTCGAAAGGACACTGGACAAAATGGGAGATGTTTCCTACGTATAGTTAGAGCCCCTAGAATATAAATATGCACTTGTACAACTTCTGTCCTCAATGGGAATTCATGTGCATTATTTCATTTTATCTTATTAGTATGATGAGATTTGTTCTTGATGAATCCGTAGCACTAGGGCTACTCATCATCATCCTATTATCACTACATGTTTACAGATTTTCCCCTTTATAACTCATTTTATTTTTTCCATCAAGTATGTTTCATATACGAAGTAGTAATTACCAGGTTTTCAACTCCTTACACTTAAACTTTGCCAAGTTTTTTAAATCATAAAAGTAGTAAGTGCCTATTATTGAAAACCTTGAAGAGAAAAAAGTGCAAAGGAAATAAAAATCATCCGTAATCAGGTACAACAACACCTCTATCTATCTATCTATCTATCTATCTTAAAGAAAATTATGACAATTACATGATTCAGTCTTGCTTCTCCTCAGTCTATGAGCTTTCTTCCATATCCTTAAATATTAATCAACAACACTATTCTTAATGGCTACCTAGATTTCCATCACATAATTGTAACATAGTTTACATAATCTTCTCCTTATCTTTTTAAAAGACATAGGGCTGAGACTTCTAATTGCCTTCCTAATAACTGTTCTTTGCTAATAGAACACTTGTTTTATTCATGGCACACCGCCCTTAGTTAAAAACTGTATGAACTGTGCCTGAGTTCTGGCCAATGAGTTAGAGGATAAGTGAGTGGGGCTTTGAGAGAAGAGTGCTTTGAAAGAAGCCACCTCAGCAGCACATGCGCTCTGGCTGTCCTACCTCCTGCCGCCCAGAGCTCAGAAGAGGCCGCCATTTTGAGACCACAAGGAGACTAGCAGCTTGCTGAGAAGAGCTTCATGGAATGATGGAAATTCGCAGGGGAACCTTTCCATCCTGAGCCTGAACACCTACTTCTCAAGGCTGCTTCTAGGAGGGAAAACAAAACTCCTCACTCACGTAAAGCCACTCTGGGGGTATCTCTAGTCCACAGCTGAATGCCAGGAAATAGTAGAAAGCGTTCACCCACTTCCTCCTGTCTTCATAATCTATGTAAAGAGCCAAGCCTTCATGCTATGTCTCAGAATTTCTGTAGTGCTCCATTCCAGGTAAGACAGAAGTCCTAGGCAGGACAGCTGTGGGACCTCCCTGTCAGTGAGAACTGCCCCATCTGCTGATGCTGGGCTCCCCCCAAGGTCTTCCCAGAGAATGTGAGGATCTGCCTTTGTTCACTGTCAGTGTTTCCACAATCTATGCTTGAAGTAACCAAGAAAACCGCTCCTGGCTGACTCAGGTAACTGCTATAAATGAATTCTAAAATTACAGCTCACTAGGGTTACCTGGTGCATCTGGAACACACCCAGCTGGGAGCAGCAGATGCCTGGAACCTGGGGCAGCCCCGGAGCCTTGGGCCTCTTTTTCAGCAGGGGAATCTAGGGGGCTGGGGAGATAGCTCAGTGGAGTAAGTGATTGCCTGGCAAACCCATGGTCCTGAGTTCGATNAAAAAAAAAAAAAAAAAATCAGCAGGGAAATTTGGTTTGATTCTGAGTCCAGATCTGTAAGGAGGCCTTGGATCCAGGGGAAGCCTTCAGTATTATCAGGCACAACCCTCAAATGAACTCTGAAGGAGTTCTAGGCAATTAGAACTAGAGATACCCCCAGAGTGGCTTTACGCTTTCTACTATTTCTTGGCATTCAGCTGTGGACTAGAGATATCCCTAGTGGCTTTATGTGAGTGAGGAGTTTTGTTTTCCCTCCTAGAAGCAGTGCTTCGATACTCCTGCTTAAAATGTGTGAGTCAAGCTTACAGCCTGCCTGGTCTGGAGGCTAGACCACACCAGACCTTTGCTGCTGTGCAGCGGAGGGAGAAAGAGCTGAACCTGTGTGGCTGATCCACACTGGGTGATCTGACAATGGGGTTAATTTTGAAAATGAGCCTATTTTTTTGCCCTAGAGGGAATCATGAGGTAATAGTCCCATTAATCTAAAATCCTTATTACTCAGCTTTACCATAATTTAGAAGACAGTTTTTCTCTCCCAGAACTAAAAGCCTATCTGTATTCCAACTTTGCTGGTTCATAAAGTAAAGGCATTGTGCTTATGTAACTCCAGAGTTCTTGGCCTCCAGGAAGTCTTCAAAAATACCTGGGTTCACTGTTTTTTTGTGGATTTCAACTCCTTCAATGAGAAAAGGCTTGGGGATCTAGGCTTGCTAGAGGATGAGAATAGAGACGTCAACAGTTGGGAGTTTCTTCAATGAAAGCTCTGAGCTCCTATGACACAGGAGCACTGGAGGTAGACCAGAAGTTCATGAGATGTTGGCCACAAATAGGATTTGGTCCCAGCCTTCCCTGGCTCAACCCCTAGCCCAGGTCCCCAAAGCCATTTCCTCCCCACAAGACACTGTCCACTGCGGAGTTTTATTAAACAAATGCTTGGGGGTTTCTGTATATTTATATTACCTCCTTTTCTCTCCTATTCTACCAGGGCATGTTGGAAAAAAAAAGTTATGATAAACTTTAATAAAAACAAAATTAAAATGATTAAACCTTTCATATCCTTTAGAGATAATCTTTCTTCTGCTGGCTGGCCAAATCTGGAAGAAAACAAATGCAAACCATAGCTTGCTGCTGCTTTTCAATTTTTTCTCCCCCCTAAAGAAACAAACAGAAAAAGCTGCCTGTGGCCAGATTTTTAAAATAAATTAAATCTGTCCTCACACACGGCAGCCAGGTGTGGTTGAAACACTCTTTCCAAATATTCATGCCTTGTGCCAAAATCCCTCTCTCCTGGGACCTTTCCATGTAAGTGCAACAATGTCAAAGGGACTGGGACCCTGGGTGGGAATTCGAGGAGTCACTCCAAAATAGCTATTGAACAGAGAATCACTATTTCCCAATTAACCCTGTAACTCTGCCTTGCTTAGGGCTAGAAGCTCTTCCCCTGCCCACCACAAATGCCCCCCAAAACCCAAAACAAGAAGCCAGTCTGCAACCCTGATTAAACAAAATCCCAGAGAAAACACTACAGCACGGCACAAATCTCCCTGGTCTTATGTGTTCTAAGGAAGTCTTCAGATCTGCCTGGGGTCTGGGCACATGTCCACAGAGAATGAAATGGCTGCGGAATTAGATTAGGCTGTCTGTCAAAGGACAGCTAGACATGGAACTTGGAGGTGGTCATCAGCCTCCCCGAGAATGGGGTAATGACCTCTGGTCACAAAGCGCTAGGGACCACAAGAGAACAAGGTGTTCAAAGCATTTTGTGCTTTTTGTGGGTTACAGGATCTCATAATGAGATGAGATCCTTGTCCTTAAAATAAACATCACCATCTTATACCCCAGAATGTTCTGCATAAGAAACCATGCATTGGATAGAGTAGGAGGGGGACATCTTAATGGACATCAGATGTTGTAGCACATCCTGTGTCTCTCATTTTTCGTGTCTGGTGTTTTCATTGTGGTAGAGATGATTCATCCTCAAGCAAAAGGACAAAAGCCCCCCCCCCC
>NDGM011194421.1:0-11471 GCA_002564305.1 Octomys mimax
TTTCTCTTAATTCAATGAGAAGAAAGATTTGTACTAATAGTGTTTGGACAAGATACCATGTCTTCATCTTATACTATGAAGAACCACTATGAAGACAACAGTATGCAATGTATTAATTATTGTAACTGTCCTACAGACCTGTTTTGAAACTATCTCTTTGCTATTTGTTTCTCAATAAAATTATTTTTTTTAAAAATAATTTTAAAAAAATAAAAAGGCAATAACCTGACGACCCACAGGTAAAGGCCACCTGTGGCACTGAGACGTGATACGGCCTGCGGTATTTATAATGACAGAGACTTATAAATCAGAGGTTAAGTGGCATTTATACAGATGCCATTTGACAAAATTGGAAAATACACACTTACAGGTAATTTCTTCCTGACAACTGAAATCTAGATAGTTTTAGACTTTAGGCTGATATGCTTAGACCTGCAGGAAGCTATGCTTATTTAAACATTTAATTGCTTACAAATGCCAGATGGATGAGAAGTTATTGTTGTGAGAAGAAAATATCAAAGAGCCCAAAGCAGGCAGTTATGAGACAGAGAGCTCATTGGTTGACTTGCCCGGCCAGTGAGCACTTGGTGAGCACCAGGTTGCGCCTGGGCACAGCCAGATAAGCCACAGCTTCCTCCCGGCGGCGGGAGGAAGTGACTTTAAGCTTGGAAAATTGTGGACTGTGGCTTCTTCCACAGAACCCTACCTTACCATGCTGTTCATTAACTTTGATGCGTTAGCCACCTCCCATCTCAGCACTGAGGGTAGGCCCCAGCACCTCACGCATGGTGAGTACGTGTGCTAATGCTGAACTCTATCCCAAGCCCTTTTAATTTTATTCAGTTAATTTGAAACAAGGTCTCAGGGCTGGCCAAATAGTGCAACGATTAAAGTGCCTACAAGCAGGCGCAGGGACCGGAGGTTCAATCCTTGGGCCTGCCATGCCGGCCCCGTCCCTGGGGCGTGCTGAGATGATGAATGAGACTGGGCGTGGTGGTGTGTGCCTGTAATCCCAGCTCTTGGGAGGCTGTAAACAGAAGAATCACTGCAAGTCTGATCTAGTAGTGAGACCTTGAATACCCTGTAGACCTTTCCTTAAAATACAAAAAAAAGAAAAACAAACAAGGTCTCATTAAGTTGCCCAACCTGGGCTTGATCTTATTACAGTCCTCCTGCCACAGCTTCTTGAGTGGCTGGGATCACAGATGTGTGCTGCTGTACAAGGCTAGTTTTAAAGACTTTTAGAAAGTGTTTTTAACTTAAAACTCACAATGTTCCCTTTCTGGGTGTCTTCCTGGAAGAATTGAAAACATCAGACCACAGCAATCTATGTACACCCATGTTTATAATAGCACAGTCTGCGATAGCTAAATCTTGGAAACAACCCAGATGCCTATTAACTGAGGAATGGATGAAGACATCAATATCTATATCTATATCTTATCATATATATCTCATATCTTATCATATAGATCTTACTGTATATATCTTATTATATATCTTACTTTATCATATATATTTTATCATATATGCCTTATCATACATCTTATATATATCATCATATATCTCATCATATGTATATCTCATCATATGTATCTTATATCTATATCTATATCTATATCTATCTATCTATCTATCTATCTATCTATATTACTACTTGGCCCTAAAGAAGGATAAGTTTGAGGCATTTGTAGGCAAATGGATGCAACTTCAGATCGTACTCTCAAGTGAAATAAATAGGATTCACATGTGTAAACATCATATTATCTCCCTGGTGTGAGGAACTCAAAGAGTAAAAAAGGACCAAAGCATACAGTAGGTAGTGTGAAATGGGAAGACATTGCTCAAAAGGAGAGAGCTAGGATGGAGGAAGAGGGGAAGAAAGGGAAAAGGAAAAGAAAATGATTTTAGAAGAAAGGATAAAATAGAAATGCTGGGCTGGTGAGATAGCTTGGCAATCTAAGTAACTGCCTGGCAAATGCAAGGATATGGATTCAATCGCTGGTACTACATACCGCGCTGGGCCCCGCACCGTGCCAGCCACTGAAACTGGGCATGCTGGATCATGCCTGTAATCCCAGTGCTGGGGAGGCTGAGACAGGAGGATCACTATGAGTCCAAGCTGCACAGTGAGACCCTGTATCAAATCAATCAATCAATCAATAAATCAAGCAAGCAAGCAAGCAAGCAAATGCTTTGTAAATAGGGAGGAGAAGATGGGGTGAAGGGAGGAGAGAGGATTGGGAAAGAAAAGGAATCAAAATGTATCATGTATAGGTACAAATTTCTCTATGATGAATATGGTCATTATATATACCTAAAATGTACCAATAAGCATAATTAGTAAAAAAAAAAAAACAACACCCGCGATATTATTCAAATTTTGTGAGTATGGAGAGTTTTGTTTTCTGTTTGTCTCTATGGCGCAAGAAGAGTTACGTGGTAATTGGTGAGTTTGAGCCTTTGAGGCCAGGGTCTCATTAGTGACCAGACCTCCTACAGAAGGCACACGAATGGGCAGATGCCCAGCACCATATCAGCCTGGGAGCTGCAGTGCCATGTGCCAAGGCAGAGATGCGGACATAATCAGGGTTGTTGCTGGATTTCCTGTGGCAGGGTTGCGAAGAATGTATCTTATTGTATTGAACACCACAGTCACTGACCCGGAAGAGCATTTGGGCAAGGAGCAGGGCAGGGAATGAAATGGTTAGGGTTTGTCACCAAAGCCTGGGCTCAGAGTACAGGCTCCGTGCTGGGCTAACAGCTGTGAAATTGGGAGAAAGAGGAAGAGTTCAAGAGATCCACTAACTTTTTGTGTCCCATTTTTATTTTTGTTTAGTATCTTAAATTTCTGGATCAGCTTTCAGAAAAAATGAAGCTGGATGAGATGGCAGCTGAACTTGGCTTTGACATGCGTCTGGATGTGGTTTTAGCTCGCACGGAACAGCTGGTCCGCCTCGAGAGCAACGCAGTCATCGAAAATAAGACTATTGCCCACAACTTACAGAGGAAGGTAGGTGTTGTTGAAATGTTGTAAAATTGAGAAAAGTGGTTGACCCCTACCGTATTTATCAGTGTGTCTAGAAAACACATTGAAAAGATATATATTTATAATTTCTTTCATTCTTTTTTCCTTTTTTAAAAATTTGATATATTTGGTACAGGGTCTCACTACACAGCTCAGACTCGTAGTGATCCTCCTTTCTCAGCCTCTCCAGTGCTGGGATTATAGGTGGTCACTACCACACCCAGTCTTGGTGGCCAGCTCAGCACACCCAAGGAGGGGCCAGCATGTGGTACGGGGATGGAACCCGGGTCCCTACACTTGTCTAGGCAGGTGCTTACACTGCTGAGCTATCTCCGTGGCCTCCTTTCCTTTCTCTTCCTTTCTGTTCCATCCTGTCCTGTCCTGTCCCGTCCCCTCCCCTCCCCTTCCCCTTCCCCTTTTCTTTCCCCTTCCTTCTTTCCTTCCTTCCTTGCTTCCTTCCTTCTTTCTTGTGCTGGGTATGGAGCCCAGGGCTTTCATACAGAGCTACATCTCTAGCCCTTTATATTCTGAGATAGGGTCTCACTAAGCTCTCCAGGCAAGACTCAATCTTGCAATCCCACTGCCTCAGCCTCCCAGCACACTGGGATTATAGGCATGCGCTGCCATGCCTAGCCTTTTTTAGAGTGAGAGTGTCCATTTCAAGTCTGAAGAGTTAGTAAGTGTATGTCTCACCTACGGTTATTTTCACTATGCGTAATAGAGGCCCCAAATAACAGTGACTGAAAGAAATAGAAGTTTTTATTCTTCTGCATGCATTTTTGGAGAGGGGCAGCTCGGGGCTGAGCTCTGCTCTGTTTCAGGAGTTAAAGCTTCAGTGCAGCTTACCTATTTCCCATTCCTGGAGTGGTCCTTAGCCTCCGGGCTCAACATGGTGCCTGGAACCATCATTGTATCTGTGTTCCATGCAGAGGGCTGGGGCAGAAGGGAGTGAAGAAGAGGGATTTGCAGAACCTGGAAGAGGTGTCTTTTGAAGAAAGTGCCCAGCATTTATTATGTGACCTTGTATTTTTACCCCTAGATGGGGGATGTTCTGAACCTAGGGGCAAGGCAGACCTGCACACCGAGCTTGGCCATGGCTCTGAGAGAAGAGGAGGAGCTGGTGGCCCTCTCTGCATTGGGGTGCTCTGTGGCACCAGCAAGTGGAGAGGGGGAAGCGCTTACTTTTCTTTCACTCAAGGAAAGAGTTAGAAACAGTTGAGACCATATGAATGAATAGATGAAAGGGAGATATTATGATTATTAGTTACATAATTATTGGTATTGGGGAAAGAAAAAGGAAAACACAGATGTGTTTCTCCTAATAGTTCTTAGGAGAAAGTTCTGTGAGTGACTTCTAGTGCCGAGTCTGTGAGTGTTGCATCTGGGTTCCTGCTCCGGCCCTCCCCAGCCGGCTGAGCCCGGGGAAATCGCACGCTGCTCCCTTTCTCACACTAAGATGGTGATCAAACCTAGCTTGATGCCTGCTAATTTGTAATCCACATTTCTGAACTCTTGGCTTGTATAAGACCCCCCATTCACATTTGGCCTTTTCTTCTGTCTACTATGTCTGGAGGAATATTTTATGAAAGAAAGCAGACTACCTCCATCAGGGATGTTAAATTGAGCCATATATCTATCTATCTATATATATTTTTCCAAAGTCCTCCCTAGATAATTGATTTTCTTTCTTAATACTTGCTGATACTATTCTTTTCTAAGAATAATTAGTTGTTAAAAGTACCCATGAATAGAGAACTTACCAGTGTAAATTTGCAATAGAGTGAAATTAGCACAACAAAGAAGGTCAAGAGAAGGGTTGGTTAGAGAGATGTTAGGAGGAAGCAGGGTCTTGCTAGAGACTGAGGTGGGTGTGGACAAGGCTTGCATGAGGCAGGCAGGAACTCCATGTAGGCTCCCTGGAAATCCTCCCTGGGTTGACCTCTTCACGCATGCGCAGTAGGTAACGAGGGAGGAGGCAAAGGCCTTCCCCTCACAGGTTCTGTATTTCTACTTGGTTCCCAGTACCAAGGCTTGTGAAAGGTGACAGAGTAACTCACTGATTGATACAGGTGGAGCCCAGGAAGACCTTTTCTTTCTTAGAACCCATTGTCCTGTCCTGTCCTGTCCTGTCCTGTCCTTTCCTTTCCTTTCCTTTCTTTTCCTTACCTCACCTTACCTTTTTCCATTTATGTATTTGGTACAGGGTCTCACTACATAGCTTGGACTCAGTGATCCTCTTGTTTTCAGCCTCCCCAGCACTGAGATTACAGGCGTGCGCTATCCTGCGCGGACTGGTCATCGGCTCATCATGTCTGGGGGTGGGGCTGGTGAGGCATGTGATAACAGGAGTTGAACCCTGGTCCCTGCCCTTGGCAAGAAGCAGGTGTGGCAAGCTGACTCTTTTGCAAGTTTTCTGTGTCTCTTTTGTTCAGTACTTTGTAGCCTCAGAATTAATTCCAAATACATAAAACACATTTTTATTCAGAAAAATATGAATTAAGAAATGGGATGAAGGAAAGGAGTCCAGTGCCCTTCTTTGATGGTTTATAAACTAGTCTTGAAATGTAGGTGCAAACTGACATTATCTGGGTAATTCATTTATATTTACTGACTGTTTGATTATTATTATTTTCTATCCCTGCTTCTGTCCTACCAGCTAAAGACTCAGACAGAAAGGCTGGAGAGCAAGGAGCTGCACATGAGTCTCCTCCGTCAGAAAATCGCCCAGCTGGAGGAGGAGAAGCGGCTGCGCACAGCCTTGGCTGTGGAGAGGGATGAGGCCTGTCTCACCATCAGAAGGCTGGAGAAGAAGGTGGAGAGGATGCAGAAGGAGCTGAGTGCCTTTCGCCAATCCAACATGGAGCTCAAAGCCAAACTGGTGGACACCAATGAGCTTAAGGCAAGTGTGGAGTCCATTCCCTTCTCCTCCTCCTCTTCCTCCTCCTCCTCCTCTTCCTCCTCCTTCTCCACCTCTTCCTTCTCCTCCTCTTCCTCCATCTCCTCTTCCTCCTCTTTCTCCTCCTCCTTCTCTTCCTCCTCCTCCTTCTCCTCCTCCGTCTCCTCCTTCTCCTCCGTCTCCTCCTCCTCCTTCTCCTTCTCCTCCTCCTCTTCTTCCTCCTTCTCCTTCTCCTCCTCCTCTTCTTCCTCCTTCTCCTTCTCCTCCTCCCCCTCCTTCTCCTCCTCCTTCTCCTCTTCCCTCTTCTCCTCCTCCTTCTCTTCCTCCTCTTCCTCCTTCTCCTTCTCCTCTTCTTTCTCCTCCTTCTCTTCTTCCTCCTCCTTCTCTTTCTCCTTCTCCTTCTCCTTCTATACAATGTCTTACTGCACAGTCCAGACTGGCCTTGAACTCACTATGTAGCCCAGGCTGGCCTCAGACTCACAGCACTCCTTCTGCCTCAGCCTCCTGAGTTCTGGGATTACAGTCATGTGCTGTCACACCAGACACCATCCCCTTTTGTATTTGTCCAGTTACCATCAAAGTTTATGCAAATATGAACAGCTTATTGTCAAATTACCAAGAGGGATGAGGAGGACTTCCTATTGTTTTTATAGTTATGGGAAAAATGTGAGAATTACATAAATCAGAATACTATGCCAATTTATTGTGCCTTTGATAGTTCAAGGAGATCATCACTAAGGTGTGAAATGTAAATCCAGAAATGCAAATGTTTTTTTCAAGACGCAGTTAGACGTATACTAGAAATGATAGAGGGATTTATCAGATAGGAATTCATTTTGGAAGTGTCTGCATATGTGCCTTGTGTGGTGTCCACACCTGCAACTGCAGGACTCTGAGAGGCTGAGGAAAGAGAGTTGTAAATTCAAGCCCGGCATGGGCAATTTGGCAACTCAGAGAGGTGCTTCCTCAAGATCGGAAAAAGAAGAGGAGCTATCTGGCTCTGTGCTAAGGTGCTGGGTTGGAGTACATAACTGTGTAAAGGGTCATGAAATGTATTTCCTGGATTCACGGTGTTTAACTTCTAGTGAATACAAAGAAGAAAGAGATAAACGTGTACAGGGATTTAATAAGAGCAAACCATGTGCACGCGCCACTGTCAGTACTACATCAGTTATCAGGCACACACACACCATCCCTGGCAGATGGGCATATCACAAACCAGCAGAAAATAACATCCTTGCTCTTAGCAAACTGACTTTTGGAATGTCTGTGAATCTGGAAACAGACCAGTAGGGAACAAGGTCCAGCTGCTCCTCGGAAAGGTGGAGTGGGCATTTTCCTGCTGTGTTTTCCCTTCTAGGTCCTTAGATTTTCCCCTGGCTGGCTCAGCTGTGGGAGGGACATATTTGAATACAAGGAGAGCATCTGATGGGAGAAAGTGGGTGGGTCAGTACCAGTGCCCACCTCAGGCTTGGAGAATGGCCATGAGGTGTGATAGAGTAGGTAGAAGCCCTGAAGCCAGCCTCAGTTGCTCTACCCTGACTGGCAGCAGAAGTGGGGGGCCCAGGTGGTGCCCAGATACCTTGGAGCCTGCAGTTCTACTTGGACAGTGGGAGTGTGGATGATCACTGAAGATGGAGCTCACGAAGGGTGGGACACATGAGGCAGTCACTGAAGCTCTGATCTAGTAGCAGTTATGGCCAAGCCTTGGGTTTGCAAAGGCCGCTGACAGAGTCTTGCTTCTCCTAAGGGAGCGCTCACTGTGGCCACAGAGGGTGGGCACTGCCTCTGAGGAGGACCCCTCTTCTCATACTTCAGAATTCTCCGCGGGCATAGAATCTATTGACCCCTTGTGTTGTCCTACCCGGTTGCTCGAGAGAGCCCTGCCTAATGCCTGTAGGGTTTGAAATTCACCTGACAGAAAATTTAGACCTTCCAGGGAAGCCAGAACATCAGATTTTAAATTTAATCACCTTTCCTTTGGTGGCCTTAAGAGAATTGTGCACCAGATTTGGCAAATTTGTCCTGGGGAAGCACCTGGACACTGCCTTGTTCTTGTGGGAGGCTCAGTAGCACTTCAGTGGCTCAGTCGTGCTTGTTGCCACTTCTGTTCTGCTCAGAGAAGTGCCCTCAGGAGCATTATGTGTGTAATCCCAGCACACCCAGGCCTGAGGCAGAGGGGTCTGAGCCAAGCTGGGAAATGTAGCAAGCCCTGGCCTCAATGAAAAGTAAAATGTAAAAGGGCTGGGATGTTGTTCAGTGAAAAGACTCAAATCTGTTGCTGAGAAACAGAGAAAGAAGGAAAGGAAGGAAGGAAGGAAGGAAAGAAGGAAGAAAGGAAGGAAGGAAGGAAAGAAAGAAGGGAGCAAAGACAGTGATCAGTCCCACCCTACCCCACATCCACCCAGCCCTGCTCTGGCTTTCGCTTCAGTCCTGTGGCTTGGTTCCAACCTCCACTTCTTGCTCTTGCTCTTCTCGACAGCAAGAGTTCATGCAGCCTGCCGGATTGCAATAAACGTCTCAGAGTTTTCAGAAATTCCTCACAGTACAGTCTTCTCACTGGGACATGGCTGAGCCTGCTTGTAACTCTCCAAGCTGTGTCCCATCACCTTGAATAGATGGCCCACTGCAGAGGTTTTTGCCCATTTGGCGGTGGGAGGCTGAACGTATCTCTTCTTCTACTAGTACAAGGCTTTAAATTCAGCATGCGCACCCCAGAAACTTCCCACCTTGCTCTGTATTTTTTCTGCAGCAGTGAGACTGTTGGTCTGAGAAGGGGAATCTCTTTGCTTAATGGGAGGTAACTGTCTTAAAAATAGCTATTCACTCAAGTCACGGAGTACACTCAAGTTGTAACATGTTTGAGAGTCTAAACACATAATATGTTATTGGAACAGTATATTTATGTAATTTGTAAATAAGTACACATTTAAGTTCAAATTGTTTTTCTTTATAGGACGTGTCAGTTGTTACAGTCCTTTCCCAAATGTCTTCTTTTGAGAAATTTAAATTTCTAGAATTGCAAGAGTAGTATAATGCAGATCCTTTTCCTGTTCATATACTTTGTTAGCATTTTATTAATTTTTAATTTTTCTCTAATATGAGGAAAGGAGGGAGGGAGGGAGGGAGAGAGAGAATAATTTAGCATAGTTCTGGTGTAGTGACACCCAGGCTTATACCCTGGATAGAATATAAAAGAAAAAGGATGTCTCTCCTTTTGTGGGCCATGCCATGGACGGTCTCTCCTCTGCTATGCTGCTGTGCCTTGGAGCCAGCCAACTATGAAATGAAACCTCTACAAACTGAGCTGAAATAACCTTTTCCTTCTTAGATCTATGGGTGTCAGGTATTTTGTCCCAGCAATGAAAAAGTAACTGAGATGTCGTTTAAGAGAAAATGATGAACATCTTGACACTTCACCTCTAAATACTTTCCCATGTATTTTTTAACAAGGACATTCTTCTCTCTCACCACAGTGCAATCAGCAATCTCAGGAATTCTCACTGAGATAATACTGTGATACACTGGTGTCTAACATATAGCCCTTGGCAACCTGGGATCCATGAATGATCTTCCAGGCCAGCCCCACAGACCTCAGCTGAGTAGGTGGTCTTTCCTTGTCTCCAGTGCTTGCTCTACTAGCATCATTTCATTGACCCCAGTGCAAAGTTCTGCCTCTGGTGGTGGCATCTCATTTTCTGTGTATTTCCAGAGCTGTGGCACTTGTTCTTATGCATTCCCAATAGCAAGTTCTATGGTTACTGTCAGTTCCTAAGATGTTTCGTCTCCCTGGGATGGAGCTGATTCTATGACAATGACCTATCTAAGCATGTCTGTCTCCAAAAGTGTCTGGTTTAGTCATAGTCTGCTATAACAAAATAGGGTACATACACTGGATGGCTTACAAAGAACAGAAATTTAGTTCTTGCCATTCTGGAGGCTTGGAGAGGGCTAGCAGATTTCGTATCTCATGAAGGCCTGCATTGTGGTTCATAGATGGCAGCTGGCCATGACCTTGCAGGGTGCAGTGGTCAAGGGAGCCCCATGGGACCTCTTTTATAAAGAGCTTTCATTGTAAGAGCCCCCTAAACCCTATACTTCTTAATATCAAGTTTAATTTCCAGCATGTAGCAGACTTCAACATATGAATTTTGGGGAACACATGCATTCAAACCAAAGCAAAAGGAATTCAACTTCCTAGGAGGTTGTGTGTGTTCTAGTAGGTAAACACTGGTTGTTAGTTTGTAGTTTATGAGTTCAGCATGTATTCAACCCAGGTTTCCTTAATTTACTGAAGTCACACAAGATGGTGTCCCGGGCAGTCATATCTCGTCTATGCCATGTCCCATTTCCAGTCTGGAATAGCGTCTACACCTCCTCCGACTTTGCAGTGGGATCAGAAGAACATTCAGGGCTGAGATCAGGCCAACTTGTGTTCTAGGTCAGGCACTCAGCCGCGGCGAAGGTGCAGAAGCCCAGGGCAGGGCAGAGCTATCAGGGCGGGGTCCACACGATCCACCTCAGCGAGCTGCCAGAACCCCTCGTTAGGGAAAAACCAGCAGCACAACAGCTAAGTAGTCATTCTTACCTCTGTCATTACTCAAAAAACACCAAATCAAATCAATTCTTCCCAAACAACACAACACACACACACACACACACGCACACACATGCACACATGCATGCACACGCACACATACGCACACATACACGCACACACACACACATGCATATGGCTCTCATTTATCAAGAGCAGCAACAGTTGAAAGCATCTCTCCCCAGTGCCTCTTGGTCATTACATCGCCGTGTGGCCTGGGCCTCCAGTCTTCTTTCCAGCATGTAGTTGCCTGGACTGTGCGCTTCCCCTCCCGCCAGCCTCAGATGTCCTCCAGTTCTTTCTGATGAGTGGAATCATACAATGTGCAGTCGTCTGTACTTGGCTTCTGTCCTTCGGCATGGTCCCTTCAGTGTTCATCCATGCTGTCCCAGTCAGAAGACTCGTTATTTTTATTGCTGACCAGCATTTCATTGTGCAGCTCTATGTTTTCCCATTTATCACTTGATGCCTATTTGGGTCATTCCTAATTTTTTGGCAATTATGGATAGTACTTCTATGAGTATTTGTGCATAGGTTTCTGTGTGGACATGTTTTCTAGTTCTTTCAGGCCTGCGTTGAGGAGTGGAATTGCTGAATCACATGGTGACCCATGTTTAACATTTTGAAAACTGCCAAACTGTCTTCTGAAATGGGTTTCCTCTTTCCCATTCCAACTAGCAGTGCCATCAGTTTGAATTTCCCGCCACCCTTTTCAGAGCTGGTTGTTGACTCTCATTTTTATTTTAGCCATCCTAGTGGGTTTCGGTGTTGGCTCATTTGTATTTATTTTGAAAGTCATTTAAAGGCGGTTTGGGGGCTGGTGAGATAGTTCAGGGTCTCAAGTGCCTGCTTAGGCAAGCTTAGGCAAAGTGCAGGGACTGCGGTTCCATCTCCCAGTAATGCATGCCTTGCCAGCCCTGCCCCCAGGGTAGGCTGAGTGGACCAAAAAA
>NDGM011194422.1:0-12591 GCA_002564305.1 Octomys mimax
CTGTGTGCTATTAGGGCCTGAGAGGTGATATGTTCCCTCTAGGGGCTACAGTAAGGATGTCACTAAAAATAAAGCTGTGTTCTGAAACTTACTTTAATGTCCTCCTATCAGATGAGTAGCAAACACAAAAATGGTCTTTAGCCTTAATCATTATGAGAAGATAGGATTGCTACTGCATAACAAAGGGAGTAATACCTGGTACCAGTGATCCAATGGAACTTGTTTTAGTATTGTTGTGCACTGTAACTGTAAGTGTGCAGTTCCCATCTACAAAAGGAAAAAGACATGGTAAAAGCTTTCCAGATGAAGGTGTGGATCACTATACCAGACAACCCATCTGGACGAGCAGAAGTATTGGTTCAGGCTCTGAAAGACCAGAATGCTGAGAGACATGAACATTACTATAAGATCATATGAAACTCCTTTTCTACTCTTGGATTTTCAAGAAACTGTAACTAATCAGAGTTCCCGATTAGCTAAATCATCCTAGATGAGTGAACTCAGTGTAAGAAGCAAGTAGAGCTGAGTGGTACAGAGGTGAACTTTCGTGTCTGCTGCTTTTACTCAACTCATGTTTGCTTCACCCAATAGTGCATCCTTCCCTCAGTCAATCTATCCCTAGCAACAGTGGTGTCAGATGATAATTGTTTATAGCTGCTCCCTTCTCTTAATAACTTCCCCCTGCTGACCAAGGATCATCTCTTACCTGAGAACCTCATCTGGTGTATAATCTCTCTGAGAGACTACCACAGCAAGTGTTGCCCACCTGACAAAGGAGTACTAAAAGTTCCTAGCAATAGTAACTACATTCTGGACCCGTCGTTTTTCGGGGGTGGGGGGGTCTGTGGCCAGATGAAACAGCAACTAAATATCCATTCTTTTATCATGCACTTTGACAATAATATATCCAGAGATATGATTTTGTCCTTGAGAGATGTAGTATCTTGTTAAGCATCTAAAACATAAGTCCAAGATTCCTAAGATTGATGAATATAATTTAAACAAACTTTTACTATCTAGATATCCATTATAAAAAGGGTCTAGAAAATAGGTTTTCTAGATTACTGAGAGTTTATGGGTGAAACATTAACATTAAAATCATAACTGGCTTGAATGAGAGTCTATAAATTTTTATTACAATTTGCATGCCTTCTTAGACAGAGGATATTGGATATTATTTTGCCTATTTTTGTTGACTCAAAGTTATGGTTATTAACAGCTATTACTACTGGAATGTACTATATAGTAATGCCTTTGACTCTGCTTGGATGTGTTTGTGTCTGCACTAAATGTGTAATGATGGTTTTGTTTTTTGTTCTTGTGCCTGATTTTGATGATATTACTATCTCTCTTCATTACTTCAGAATTTTACATTGAGTGTACCCACTTGTTGCAGTGCCTATCTCCTTTTCAATTTGTTATTGTTAGCATTTTATTGGTGTGTGTATTACATAATAAAATTATTAATGAATATTTACTATGCATCAGGCATTTTCTAAGGATCTTATATGATAATCTTCACAACATACATACACTCCAGGGAATGTTTTTGAAAATTACATTTAGTTTTGCAAAACATCAGCCATGGACCTTTTTTGATCAATATATAAAGTTTTATTTACTCATGAGGTTAGTATTTGTGTCCACCTAAGTTTTTAGCTATACCTTTTCTAAGCAAGTGTTAGTTGACGTCTATGCCTATAAACCTGTGAAATTATTTGACTGAAACTAAGACTGTAATCAGGTCAGGATGTGGATTGCACCAAATGTACCTCTGGAGATTTACTTGTACAATGAGAGAAAGAAGGGCATTCTGAGTAAGAAAGATCATTTTTATGATGTTACATACTAAACTGTAACTTAAAAAAATAACACACTTAATAATTGTGGGCCAAAAATTTTTCATTCATTCTTAAATGATGTTCTTTCACATGGGCCATGGAAATTCTAAAATGATTTTTTCCTAGCTTCTCATTGATTCCAATGGCTAAGAAAGATTTTTATGACTAATATAGACAAATGATATAATTTAGATACATCCTTAGTATCCATCCTGGCATTTTCTTATATTCCAGTTGGAACTTGTTACCCTAAACCAATCCTCTCACTCTCACATATCCTTGGAAATATGAAGAGGCCATCTCAGAGTCACTGACATTTTCATTCCCTTTGTGTGTGCTCCAGTTAAAGTAACAGAGCACAATCTATATTAATCAATAAAATGTATCCAGGTTTCTTGTCTGGTTGTGTTCTTAACTCTTCCTCCAGGGAATGCTGGATTAGTGTCTTCCTGGCCTCTCATTAATTTAAGGCATTCTTTTCAAACATGTGTATAACACTCCCCAAAGTATTATTGGTTTATAAATTACACTTGTTGTTTCAGGGCAATAAATGGAATGATGAATGCATGCTTTGTTCAATCACCTTTTTATTCATGGAAGGCAAAACAAATATTCTAAAAACATTTATCTACATCAGGAATAAGCTATAAACCTTTCAAAACTGCTTCAAGTAATCCAGAAATAAACCACTAATTATTGCTATAACAAAAAGGATTCAATAGCGCTAAATGTTCATGGTACCATGGGATATAAAAACTGGTATAGCAATGTCCTTTAGGAAAAGGGAAACTAGAGTCCCAAGTAGTCATTGACGGCATGTCCTTTGTATTCTATTTTCCCATCTAACCCAAGACTCAATATAGAACTAACATAGTGTGTTTGTCATGTCACCTAGGTCTTTTTTTCTTTTCCTTTCTTTTTTCCTGGTCCTAGGCTCCAGTTCTTGTTCTGCATTCACTGCCTCCTGCCAAGGTTCTTGATCTAATATTATAAGAGCTACAAGAGTGACACAGACTTTACTTTCTCAATGTCATTGTTGGAATTTATTCTCTATGCAGGTGTCCATTTCTTAGAAAGGGTCTACACAGGGAAGGTCAAAGAACTCTGAAACACAAATGTTTTTAAGCAAAACCTTTTAAAGTTCCCAATTTTGTAGAAGTGTTCTTTGAAAATGTCCTGCAATGAGACGGGAAGGTTTATCTAATGGTGTAAGGAAGCATTCTGCAGCTCCACTCAAGTCAGAAGATGGAGCAAAGAGAAATATCTTTAAGGTACAGTTAGGAGGTGACAAGTAACTTTCCTCCCCCAAACTGCAATTCCAAAACACTGAACATTTAGCTAATCAATGTAGCACATTGAAGTCTTCCACAGATACTACCACACAACCTTTCCTCTTTGTCTTCAAAAGAATTTGAAAGAATAATTATACGATGGCTTGTATCTGGCTGACTAAAGCCTCAAAAGCTGTGGGTGGGCCTTTTGAGAAGTGACTGAATCATGATTGTATTGTCCTGGGTTAGTCTGCTGATGAGTTTATAGCTGGGTGTGGTGTTGGGAAGTGTAGCCTGGTGGGAAGAGGTGCATTACTGTGGGTGTGGTCATATATAATATATATATTATAGACTACATGAATGATGTAGGTTTAGATATGGATATAGATATCTGTAGAAGCTTGTACGGATATAGATATCTTTCTCCTTTTGAGTACCGCCACTACTTCCTGCTGCCATTGCATGGAAAGTTTCTCCTCTACTATGACCCTCTGTCATGTTGATCTATGGTAGAGATCAACTATAGACTGAAACCTTTATATACTGTACACTAATATAAACTTTCCCTCCTTTAACTTCTGAGTATCAGATATTTGCCTCAGCAATGAAAAAGTAAGTAGGATAAAAACTATCACATTTTCTTTTTTTATATTTTCATAGAGATAAATTAACATCTTTATATACAATAAGATATATATATATATATATATATATATAATCAAATTTCAAAATTTCACAGAAAGGAGTAGCTTAGGTATCTCAACAGCATGATGCTATTAATGCATTTTCACAATCCAATAAATATTCACCTTTTATGTTATTTATTTGTTTGGTACAGAGTCTCACCATGAAGCTCAGATTCCTGGTGATCTTCCTGTCTCAGCCTCCTCACTGCTGGGATTACAGGTGTGTGCCATTATTCCCAGTTTTGGTGGCTGGCATGGTATGTGGTGGTACCAGGTGTCGAACCTGGGTCCTTGTGCCTCCAGGCAGACACTTAGGCTGTCAGGCTATCTCTCCAGTCCCTCACCTGTTTTTCTTAACTATGTTTTTAGTTCAATTTTATTTTTTTTATTTTTTAATTCATTTTATTAAGAAAGAAATAGCAATGAGACAGTTTCAACACAGGTTAGTAGGACAGTTACAATAACTAACACATTGCATATTATCTTCGTAGTAGTTATTCATAGTACAACATGAAGACATGATATCTTGTCTAAACACTTTTAGTACAAATCTTTCTTCTCATTGGAATAAAAGAAAGTAGCTGTATATCTATGCTATTATATTTTATATATTTTTTCACTATAAAACAGTCCTTCCAATTTTAAACTTACAAAGTATATGTGAAAAATATGCAAGAATAGCACTCTTCATTTAGATTTCCAGCCATACAGCTGTTATATTTTACTATTTTCTGTATATGCATACATTCTTGACAGTGTTTGAAACAATTGACAGTGTGGTATGGGTATATACTCTATTACTACTGAACAACTCGATACCTTTTTCTTCTAAAATGAACATATCTACCAACAGCAGTGAAACTAAGTTAATATTTATAAAATATTATCAGCAAATGTGCACTCGTTCAAATGTTCAATGTTGTCCATTTGTATATTATTTTCCCATCTAACTCAGAACAGTGTAGAATTAACATAGTGTGTTTGTCATGTACCTACAGTTATTTTTTTCTTTTTCTTCCTTTGTTTATGTATTCTGTACAGGTTCTCACTATGCAGCTCAGTCTTATAGGGATCCTCCTCTTTTCAGCCTCTCGAGCACTTGTGCCACCAGTGGCAGGGTCAGCACAGCCTGTGGTGCTGGGGATCTAAGTCTGGTCCCCATGTTTTCCTAAGCAGGCACTTAGTCCACGGGACTGTCTCACTGGCCCTATCTAGGTCTTTTTCATTTTGTACTTTTCTTCAATTTTTCTTTATTCTTTTGCAATGTTGATATTTTTGGTCCATGTTAGACATTTTACAACATGTCACTCAATTTGGACTTATTTGAAGTAACTTTGTGATTAGAACAAGGCTCTGTATTTATTGAACTGGATTACAGAAAAAAGTCTGTGAACTTCATATAGCATCCCACCTATAAGTTCACAGTACTGATTTGTCACATGTCTGGTGAGGTTAACTTGGATTACTTAGCTAAGGCAGAACCTTCCGGGTCCCCTACTGTGCTATGAATGTATTTTCATTTCAACTAAAAGAAACTTTTCAAGAAAATATTTTGAGATTATGTAACCACATTGTTCTTCAGTAATCTTTTGCCTACTATTTTGGCAACCCAGATGATTCACTTCCTGAATCATTTGTTGCAGTGATAGTTACAAAAGAGCAACTTTCTAATTTCACACCACACACACACACACACACACACACACACACACAATTGGTAGTGAACAATAAGGTAGAGCCTTCCAAAGGATTTATTTATTCATCATTAATCTATGTCAATATAAATTCATGATTTTCTATTCTTTAAATGTATGGCTATATAATTTATTTGGCTAGTGATTGCTCCTAATCTGGCTTAATAAATATGGCTTAGCTGACTACTCAGTTCTGGTGACATGTGTTAATATATTTAACTGAGCTTATATTTTGAAAGTAATTAGCAGAAAGGTACTCCAGAACTATCTCATATTACCACTTGGCCAGCCATAGGGTCATATATGTATTTATTTAAGGAAACATGATTTTTTCTAAAGTAAAGAGCATTTACACAGAACCAAGGTTAGGGTGCTAGGTGGGATCAGTGGTACAACAATGTCCCTATTTCCAGACCTTATCAATGAATATAGCCAATAAACATACAATCATTTTCACCAACATAAAATGGACCAATGTGTATCAGTATCTTTATTTACATATATAAACCATGTATTTTATATTTCTTCATTTCACTGTATATTTACATATAAGAATATGTATATTCACATATGTGTACATATATGTATATGTGCACTTGTCTATATAAAGATAAGTATACATAGACATATATAAAAGCACATTTATAAACTTTATTTGTTTATTTATTTGGTACAGGGTCTCACCATACAGCTCAGACTCATAGTGAGCCTCCTGTCTCGGCCTCTCCAGCACTGGGATTACAGGAGTGTACCACCAGGCCCAGCTTCAGAGGCTGGCAGGGCATAGACGGGGTTCTAGAGCTGGCACAGTATGCAGTACTGGGGATCACACTGGGGTCCTTGTGCTTGTCAGGCATTAGACCACTGAACTATCTTCCCAGACCTATAAACATATTGGGAGCTATAAGTTTATACCAATTTTTCCAAGTTGAATTGAACAAGAAAATTCATTCTAGACTTCCATTTTGCCTTATTTGTAACTCTCCTATCTAGCAATGAGAAATCTTGAATTCATGGTCGCTAGCATATTTATGCTTCGATTAATTTTCCAGGCATAAATCCAGTCTCCTGATAGCCCCAAATTCTTGTTTGAACCTAGTCCTAGACATCCTATATGCCCTATGTGCTCCCCCTCCTCCTCAGCCATGATGTCTTGGTATTTTTTCCCACATACTATAATCTTGGCTCCTGCTTTCTTGCCTTCCTAGTGTAAACTCAAGGTAAGGGAAGTAAGGGAAGTGAAGAGGCTATAGAGGAGTAAATGTTAAAGCTCTACCAGTAAAGATGAGGATTCTCAGAAGCCTTCCCTTTCTCTGTACATGCCTTTTGAATGGATTAGCAACATTGTGCAATTCTTCTCTTATGTCAAATAAGAAATGAGAGCCCTGTTCCTGGGTATGTCTTCCTGTAATGGATAACTTTATGCAGGTAGAACCCATGAACTTCTCACTATGTATCATATCTATACATTTTAGTGGCTTAACAATATTTTAATAAACAGCTTATTAAAATGTTTTATATACAGTATAAAGCAAGAAAGGAAAGTTGGGGGGCTGGGGAGATGGCTCAGTAGAATAAGCACTTCCCTGGCAAGTGCAAGGGTCTGAGTTCAATCCCCAGTTCTGCCAAAAAAAAAAAAAAAAGAACAACAGAAAGGAAAACTGATTGATGAATGATGAAATGAAGAATGAAAAGACAGTAACAAATTAATATGGCAATATTTATACAGTAAAATGGCTTGACAGCATAGATTTTAAAAAGTGAACAATTCGCATGAAATAGGTTTTGGCAAATTTCTTGACTGATGCTTATTCTAACTGTGAAGCAATTACAAGTTTGTTTAGGCTGTATCTAATTAAGAATTAATTGATGAGATGAGGCCACACATTGCTTTTTCTTTTGAGCAAGCCATGTCTGGAATACTATACTAAAAGAGAACTTCCTGTATACAAGACAGGAATCTGACAAGTCAGAGACGAGCAGGAGTTAAGGAGAATGGCACAATGGTCTCATGTGTAATTTGGAAGAATTTTTTATATGCAGTATGTGGTATAAGAGACGAATCTGGGTTGCCCTCATTTGTGGGTGTGATGCTTTTATAATTAAATGATAGATGGACTTACTTCCACCAGGAAGGGAAGAGCTCATACCAGGGATAAAGTCATATAGTCAAATAGGCAGTAATCTTGGAAACAACCAAGATGCTTGTCACCTGAGCAATGCATGGAAAAGGTGTGGTATTTCTATACAATGGAGTATTACTCAACTACAAAGAATGATAAACTGGAAGCTTTATATTTAAGTGGATGCCATTTGAAGATATACTCACAAGTGAAATAAACCAGACCCACATGTGCAAATATTGTATAGTCTCCCTAGTGTAAGAACTCATAAGAAGCAATAAAATAGAAAGGTATAACACAATGCAAGGCAGACCTTCAACTTCTAGTGTGACATAATTGATGAGAGGTCATAAGAAATATTTACTAGTATATGGCAGATGGACTTGCAGCGGTATCAGTTACAAGTACTGAAAAAGATAGGAGATGAAATAACCCAAGATTTTCTTTCATGTCTAAGATTTACTGTTTTATGGCTATGTATTGCTTTTTTTTCCAGTATCAGTGGGTTTTAGTGATATGTATTATAGATGCTGTATTAGTCTTTAAGGTCTGCTGTAACAAATCACCGCAAATGAACTAACTTAAATAAAAAGAAATTTATTCTCTTCCAACCTCTTCCAGTTTCTAAGGACTTCCCATGAGTTGGTTGTACCTGCATCATTTCAACCTCTGACTGCTGTCATCTGGCCTTCTGAGCTTGTGTCTACAAAATCTCTAAGCTTTCTTTCAGGAGCACATTGGTGATTGCATTTTGAACTGGTCTAGATCAGCCAGTATTATCTTCCTGTCCCTCAAATTTCAACTTAAACACATATGCTAATATTTGTTATGTAAAACATTTTCAACACTTGTTTTGACTAACATTTTAATCAACATTTCAAACACACTTTCTTAGCAATGTCTTGGGAGGACTCCACTTAGTGTAGCATACTCACCTTAGCTATATAGGAAAGCCTAGGAAGGATAGAAAAGGAAAATGCGTTCTTGTCACATGTCTTTGCAGTATGAAGTCTCTGCAGTAATGTCCAAGAATGAGGGTCTAACTCATGAGCTCCGTTCCCAGAATTCTGTTTTCTGAGACTTCATCTGGAAACAAAGAATTAATGAACTTTCGGTAGAGACAATGTCCCTTGATCACCTTACTTCTTCTCTTGGAAACAAAAATTCCAATGTATACATTGAATGGAACTATGATATGTATGATATTTCAATTAAGATTGCTCTTTGGTTTCTAAATATTTGGTTGAAGAGGCACGGAGTAAGTAAAAAAGAAAATCTATATTTGTGGGGTAGTTTTCATGTGCCAAGTAATTTAAGATTACTTGCTATATGCTTTTATTTTGATTTCCAAATAGTTGTTGAACTGATTCCCCATTTTAGAGATGAAGACAGGAATTTAAATGTCAAATCCTTTTTGTCTTGATTGCAACATGATGTTAAGGGTAAACCATTTTTTTCTCAATTTTATAGACGTGGTAATAAAGTTTGTCAAAAACACACAGAGATTATATGATGGAGCCAGGCTTTGAAAGTATTTCATACTTCAAAATAAAGATTAAAAATAGTTTTCAGACAGAATGAACTGAAGTGTACTATAAAATCACTCCGTTATTTCGCTGTGGAGCCTCCATTTCCTCTACGAGTATTACATTTATTTGAGTCAAAACACAATAGTTTCTATATTACATGTTAATGTGTGTATGAAAGCATTGCATATTACTGTTTTATATTAACATTGTATCAAAAAGAAGGGAAAATATGTGACATGAATGTAAATGTAGAGTATGTCAAGGACAGGCAGAGATTCTGGACAACATGTGGAAGTTCAGCGTGAGGACTGGGCTACGTTAGAGACCACGAAACATATGGTAAAAGAAAAAAAACTACAGCAAAGTTCTCATGCTTTGTAATTTGCAAAAGATGAATTTTATCTGAGCTCTTTAATCCTTGAACTCCATAAAATCCTTTTGATGCTGATGTCGAACAACATCATTTAGCTTTTCCATATATCTTTAAGGGTGAACACACATTAATAAATTGAAAGTTTCTTGAATAAAACTGTCTTTGGAATTACCTACCTTATTTGCGTGAATACTCTCAGTGAATTTATGATGATTAATGGTGATACAATGAACACCACAGTGCATGATAATGATTTGCAACTTATTATAAAACACTGCCAATATCTTGCACACCCAAGCAGCATGACATGTAAGAAATTCAATGAAACATTTTTAAATAAGCCATGAGGGAAGAGAAGAGCAGATCAAGCCACACACACTATCTCCAGGGACAGAAGCCTCTCTTCCATCATAAATAGATTGTTCTGGCACCCATGCAAGGCAACGGGGCAGTTAGAGGACTGCATGAAGAGATATGACTGTCACAAAGGAAGTGGAGACAGAGACATGTCTCCAAAGCATGCAGTGTTTCTGAACCTGAGAGAACACAAACACAAAACTTCCTCCAAAATTAATAACTTTTGAATGCTGTATAGCTGAAAACAATTCAGAAAATCAACATCAAAGCTATCCTCAGGGCTAGCCAGTTAGCTCAGTGGACGAAAGTGCTTGCTTAGGTAGAGTGCAGCAGCTGGGGTTCAATCCCCAGCATGCTGTGCTGGCCCCACCAGCAGGTCATGTTGAGACTGAGATTGAGACTGGGTATGGTGGCATGTGCCTATAATCCCAGCTTTTGGAAGGTTGAAAACAGGAGAATCACTTAGCATCCAGTCTACACAATGAGACCCTGCAGACCCTGCAGACCTTGTACCAAATTAATAATAATAATAATATAATAATAATAATAAGCTCTCCTCCAACTTCAGCAAAATTTGAGCCTGGAATACCTTAGCATCAATATATATATATATATATATATATATATATATATATATGCAAGAATCTATTATATTTTAAGAAAAATTGGGCTGCCTAGATACCTTAGCAGGTTAATCAGCCTGTTTAAGCAGACACAGGGACTGGGGGTTCAATCCCCAGCATGCTGTACCAGCTCATCCCCGGGGCGCACTGGGATGGTGATTGAGATGGCACGGGGTATGCACTAGTCATTCAGCTCTTGGGAGGCTGGAAACAGGAGGATCACCTATGTGTGATTGGACTCTGGAAATATGAGTCCAATCTGTGCAGTGAGACCCAATAAACCCTATATTAATACAAAAAAAGGAGAAAAGAGCTATTCATGGGAATAATGTTCACTAAAGCATTGTCAGAATGCTGAAGTCCACCATAAGTGTAAAAATATCATTTTAAAAATTGCTTGTTATATCAGAGCATATTAAGAAAAAAAGACTTACCCAAAAGCATGTTTCAAAGTAACTTCCAAAATATCTTATTATTGAATTTGATTAATTTTTGGTGTGTTTTATATATACAAAATAATCACATTCATTAAAAGGAATTTGTACCTGTACATGATACATTCTTGGTTCTTCTTTTTCTCCCATCCCCTTTCCTTTTTTCAACCCCTCTTCCCTTCATTATTTATAGAAACTTTGTTTCCATTTTCTTCCTTCAATTTTTCCCTTCCTTTCTTTCATTCTACCTCATCTCTTGTTTTCCTTCCTATTTGTATATCTTCTTCCAATTTGCCAGCATCTGTTATACCCTCTGGTCCTTATTTGCCCTTTCAGTTTCTCATGCTAAGGAAACAATGTGATATTTAGCCACGGGTGTCCAAATTATTTCACTTGACAGTATGAACTCTTCTTTCCCCTTCCTTCCTTTTCCTCACACCCTCCCTAGTTCCCCTTACTTTTTTTGTTTTGTTTTGTTTTTTGTTTTTGTTTTTGTTTTTGTGGAACCAGGGATTGAACTCAGGTCCTTGCACTTGCCAGGCAAGCACTTATTCCACTGAGCTATCTCCCCGGCCCCCCCCCCTTACTTTTGAATAAGTTTTTTTTTCCTATTTCATAATATTTTGTGTGCACTTTGGTCTTGATTTACAATACAGTATTTCACACCAGAGGAGCAATATGATATTTATATGTGTGTCAATTTATTTCACTTAAGAGTACTTTCAAAGATCCATCCATTACCTATAAATGTCTCAAATTTATCCTTTTACATGGCTGAATAGAACTCTCTGGTATACATAAAAAGCCCCATCTTTTTTATCCATTCCTTGGCTGATGGACTTTTGGATTGTTTCCAAAATTTTGCTATAACAAATTGTGCTGCTATGAACATGGGTGTGCATATATGAAAACTATTTTGGAAATCAATATGCAGGTTTCTCCTACAACTAGAATTAGGAATCTCATTTGACCCAAAATATCTTTTTAAATATCTTCCCAGGAGAATTAAAACATCATACCACAAAAATACTCAATTACTGAGAGTTAAAAAAAGACAGCAACTGTTCAAAGACTATAATTATTTATTTTATTATCTAAAATCCTGACACTGTAGTAAATGTTAGAATGTTACAAGAACATATACTTGACAAGTATCAGTTATTTTCATCTCTTCCATCTCATCCCCAGATTTTATTTCAGAACTCTGTTCTCCCACATTCTCTAAAGTCCTCTTCCCAGGTCAGCAAGATAGCTCAGCAGTCTAAAATGCCTGCTCAGGCAAGCTTAGGCAAGCACACAGTGAGCACAGTTCCATCCCCAGCACCACATGCTAACCCAGCCCTGCCCCCCAGGTAGGTCAACAGGTCACTAATAATAGTAATAATATAAATACATAAAAAATAAAGTCCTCTTCCCATTTCCAAAAGATCCATTTCCACTTTTTCTTCAATAAATTTTTGCCCACCCTTTTCCCTCTTCTCTATACTGACTCTATACTTCTCTCTACTTTCATGTATATACCTAAAAGTATAGCCTGGCTTTCACACTATTGAAGTTCACCGATGTCATTCTTTTTTTTTTTCTTTCTCCAAATACATAATTTTTTTCTTTTTTTTCATAATTTTATTGATAAACAAATAGCAATTAGACAGTTTCAAAT
>NDGM011194423.1:0-12412 GCA_002564305.1 Octomys mimax
GTTAATTATAAAAAAAAAGGATAACAATGTACAGTGTATTACTTATTGAAACGGTCCTATTAAAAAAAAAATAAATAAAGTGCCCACCCAGTTTTATAAGTCGATCAGCAATGACAAAGAGTTTTGATTTCTACAGTTGCTCTATAAATATTTAAATTTTCCAGTATTTTAAATTATAGGCATTCTAATAGGTGTGTCACAGTGACTCATTATTGTTTAGTTTGTGATTCTCAACTAATATGCTGCGTCAAGCTTAATTTTTTTATTTTCATGTGTATTTTTTCTCTGGCAATGTAACCACTCAAATAATTTCTCACATTCTATTTACTTTTGTTTTCTTATTATTAAACAGTATGAGAGTCCTTTACATACTTTGGATATAAACCTTTTATTAAATACTTAGTAAAGAGGTGGTGGTAACAATATCTTTTACACAACTTACACTCATGTCTAGTGAAATACAGTTTGTTAATCCAACCTATCATAAATCACACAGTTGGTTTTCTGCCTAAAGAGTCCCCATGAAGTCTAAGTCATCTAGACTCAGGCCATTACCATCTAGAAACTTCATATTTTTGCATTTGATATTTAATCTATGGCCTAATTTGAACTGTGTTTGTGAGAGACTTAAGGACTGTATGTAGATATTTTCTTGTTTGTCTACATACAAATTTGAATTATTCTAGTACTATTAGTTGAAAAAGAAAACATTTACCCATTGTATTTTCTTTCCTCCTTTTTCAAAGACTAGTTGCGGGGAAGGGGCTGGGAGATGGTTCAGTGGACTAAGCACTTGCCTGGCAAGCACAGGGGCCTGAGTTCAATCCCCAGTTTCACAAAACAAGCAAGCAAGCAAACAAACAAACAAACAACAAAAAAAAAACCAATCAAAAAATCAAAGACCAGTTGGCTAGGTGTTAATTCTATTTTTGGGCTTTTTATATTAAAATTGATGTATATTTTAATTTTCTTCAGTCCCTTGATAGCTTATTGTTACTCAAGTTGGGTGTCATCAGTCTCTATACTCTTGTAATGCATTGATAATTTTAAATCTTTTGCTTTACATATAAATTTTATAATGTGCAAGTCAGTATCTACAAAATAACTTAGAAATTTTCTTGTAACCTTGCTATAATTACCTATGAATTCACTGGTTTTATTTTTCCATTCTTTTGAATATTTGAGGTAAACATATCACTTATAAAAAAATGACAATTTTCTTCCTTTTTTTCTAATCAATATACCTTTTCCCTTTTTTTGTACTTGCTAGGTATTTCTTCCACTACAATTGTAAACTGCAGAGGTGACATAAAATGTCTTTGTTTTGCTTTCAGTCTTAGTGATAAAGAATCTAGTTTCTCAAAGTTGTTTAATATTATCTATAGTTTTGTTTTTCCAATAGCTGTTTATCAAGTTGAGACAATTCTCAGTTCCCAGTGTTCTGAGAGCTTTGTATGATGTGCATCAACGTATTTTGGAAATTTGTTACTTTCTATTTTTTGCATCTATTGATAATAGTTCTGACTTTTTTCTTGTTCAGTCTGTTGATATGATAGATTACATTAATAGATATTCTAATATGAACCAGCTTCACATGCCTCAAGTGATCCTATTTGAATGCAGCATATAATAATTATTATTCATTGTTTAGACTGGATTTAATATTTACCTTAGAATTTTTGCATCTATAATCTTAAGAAATATTAGCCCACAATTTTCTTTCCTGGCAACGTCTTTCTTAGGTTTCTTTATTAAGACGATACTGACCTCATATAAAGAGAAAGCACTATATTTGCTTTTGTTTTGTTGAAGAGATTATGGCGAATCCACTGCGGCTATTTCTTTTTTTCACTGGGAATTTTTTGCCTTGAGCCCACACGTACTCGTGCTATGTGAAGTGAGGATAAGGATGAGGCTTGCAGGGAAAGCCTACTTAAAGGAGCAGGTAGGATGGTTAACTTTCCTGACAACTCAGTTTGTATGTTGATGCGAGTATAGGCTATAGGTAGCTAACATTACTAGTAATAGCTCAGCATTCAAAATTCCTATTCCAGGGCAGCCCAAATAGCTCAGCGGATTAAAGCTCCCAGATGCCCATCTCTCCAGGGAGCTTTTCGACCTCTTCAGCCACTTTCAGTTTTCCTGGGGATTCTTCATTTTCTCTTTCATGTTCTTCTCTGGCCTACAATATTGAAAATTATCACTAAAAGAAAACGCCAACACTTGCGTTATAAAATAATTTTCCATGTGAAAAACATAAAAAATAAAAATAAAGCTCCTGCAAGCAGGCACAGGGGTCAGGGATTCGCCGGGGCCTGCCGTGCAGGCCACGCCCCCGGAGCGTGCCCCGACAGCAATTGAGATAGTGTGGTGGCTCACTTCTGTAATCCCAGCTCTTGGAAGGCTGTAAACAGTGGATCACTACGCGTCAGATCTAGTAGGGAGACGCTGAACACCCTGTAGACCCTCCCCTAAAAAATACAAACAACAACAGCAACAAAAAGACCAAAATGCCTTCTCTAAAATGTCTAGTACATTCATTGAAAGAACCAGAGAGAAGTCCTAAAACAATTATTGCAGCTATAAACTGAAAAAGCACTATCCATTTACATAGTGGGTAATGAAATATTGATTAAACATTGACACTGTAAGCTCCAGCTGCAGACACAGAGCACTATCAACAAATTGTCTTAAAGCATGATGAACATGCTGTGTTCAGTGATGTTTTGAAAACGAAGTAAAAAGTCCCACTTTTAAATGCACTTGGATAGCATATTAAAATCAGCTACGTATTGAAATAAGAAAAAAAAACAAAAAAACAAAAAACCACTACCACTTGATCCCAGTCTATTTCCAGATCTGAAATATGAGGACTAATCTTACAAAGTTTTATTTTTAAGGTATGTTTAACATATTTCAGTGAATAGAAATGACCCAAATATGTGTCTTGCCTTTAAATAGCTTGTATTTTATAAAATATTATAAATAAAAAATTATAGTATTAAAAATGTCATAAAACAAATGCTAATAAGATAAGTGATAATACAAAAACCACAGGGTAAAGTTCGGTTAACTCTTTCTTTAAAGGGCCAGATGATAAATATTTTAGTCCTTGTCAGCTGCAGTCTTGGCTGTTATCTACTCTGTTTTTGTAGCACAGAAGCAGCCATAGAAAACAATTGAAAGTATGAACATGGCTGTGTCTCAATAAAACTTTATTTGTAAAGTGAGTGGTTGGTGAGATTTGGTCTGTAGTGAGTCCATAGTTGCCAATCCCTTCTGTTAAGTCTCAAAGGACAAAAGAATGCTGTGAAAAATATTTTCAAATGATGGAAATCTGTCCAAATGTAAAGCTCTCATTTACTTAGCATGCTGAAGACTGGTACAGTGTAATAATCTGGTGTTTCTACACAAGTGATAGTCACTGACAATAAGCCTATTTGTTGCTGGGTGAATAGAGTGAGTGACAATAATAAAGGATAATAAAACACAACATCACTTTATTAGAGGACGGGAAATAAACCTTTCATATTTCTTTTACATTTATTCAAAGCATTTTTTTTTCTTCCCAGGAGATTAGCAAATTTTAAATACATTTTTATCTTGCTTCTCTGATGAACTTGGGGATTTAGTCTAACTCCCAATTTAATATGATCTCCTATCCTTCCCCTTTCCACCTTCTATTAATTGCACTTAAAGCTGAAACCTCCCCGCTGCTAAGTCAGGAGTCAGGTGTTCTCCACCTTGGCTGACTCTACCTCACTTGAAGTCTCTTTATGTTCTAACAGTTTCTTTTGCTTTTGCTTTTCACCCCAGCATTTAAATTCATTCAGGTCTTCCTCTCTTCAAACCTGCATTTCCATTTATTCAAAGTTCAGCAAGTAGGTCTTTGGTCTCCCACTTTCACTGCTAAGTAGACTGCTTTGTGCTGCTGGTTAAATGTTATATTTTATCATTCTGAAACTAAGCAGCTGCAGGTTCCTGAACTTGATGGATTTGCCCAACCAGAGTGATCTCTACCATAATCTTCTCTCTAGCATTCTGTTCTCAACTTTGGCTCCCCGAACCACAGATCTGTTTGTTTTAATGGATTAGACATTTGACAACTATTCTTTCTAACATATGCATAATAGACATGTGAAATGTTACTGCATAGTTGAAATCTTTAGCACACAAGTGGTTTCAACTGGAGTAATGCATGTTTTTAAAAATAATTTATGATCAGTTAACATTTTTAATTGTTTCTGGCTTTTTAGATGTAGCTCATTTGAAAGTATGATTACTGCTTTTCCAAAACAACAAAATCTTTTCAGGTAATTCATATGTGAACAGTAGCAGAAATTTTCATCATTGTATTAATTATTCCTATGTAGAATTTCAAGATTCAACAGCTCTTTTCAGCCTGTTCTTACTAAGGAGTGTTCCATGTTTTTAAGAACACCTGTCTGCAAACAGCGTTTTATTGTCTCATCTTCCAAGCTTGATTTAAAATATTAAATGTGCCTTAACTAATGTAGAACTTAAAATGTTACCCACCTTGTAATTACTTCTTTGGTGGCTTTGCACCAATATCTACCATTTTTAAAAGAACTTTATTTCTACCAGAAAGCTACATGAAATTCTATAATTTCTTCCTCACACCTAGACATTCCAATTCTGCACAGTAAATTTATTGCCTACTCTCATATCAGTAACTGATAGTAACTGTTTATTGGGCAAGAAATAGAGCTATTTAATTTTCTATGTGCTATTTTTAAATATGTACAAGTTTAGGAACTCAGAATATATATATATATATATATATATCCATGAAATACCCAGTGAAGTGAAAAATAATCAACTTTCCCATCTAAAATTCAGAGAGCAGAAATTAATAGATGATGTTCATGTAGTTGTTTTGTCCCAAGGTAAACATATTCTCTTTATTTGCATAGATTATAAATAATCATGCCTTATCACTGATGTATAAGCAACATCCTTATAAAAATTTGAAAATTTCATTAAAAAATTAATGTTCCATAGTAAGAATATTGAACTGCACTGAAAGTAGACTCAGGAAGTCTGTAAAATTTAATTTTAGGTAATTAGCCACATTTAGGTGTATCCCCTAATTAACATTGAGAATTATTACTCAGTGGTAGAATGGGCAACACCCAGGCTGGCTCTGTGGCTGACCACAAGCATGAACATACATGCACACATACCAGTGTTATATAGAGTAATAGCTAGTCTTCTCACTTAAAAACCAGAAGGTCTAAAATACAAAAGTTATATTTGTAGGAATGTTAGCCAGTTATCTACTGAAGAAGCATTGTAAGTGCACATAATCACAAGCTATTGAAGCAACAAAGCTATCCACAAGGACTATGGGTTATGAAGACAGAATAGTCTTCATCAAATGATGCTCCAATATTTGTGCATCTATTTGAAAAATGCTACTTTAATTCATACATCATGCCATATACAAAACTGAATTCAGAACAGATCATAGGTATAAGATGTTAATATATGAAGTTTCTAAAATAAAACTCAGAAGAAAATCTTCATAGCTTTGAGTTCAGAAATGTTTTGCATTCAATAAAAAAGGATAATACATGAAAGAAAAAGATGATAAAAATGATTTCACTAAAATTAAGAACTGCTTTCAGGAGATGATTAAAAGCAAATCTTAAACTCAGGTATTTCAAAACCACATACCTGATATACACTTATATAAGCAAAAGCACCTCAGAGCTTGGTAGCAAAAAAAAAAAAAATCTACTAATAAAAATAGGCAAATGATATGAACAGATCAAATCAAATAAATTAATTGCAATTAAAAATGATCATTATTCATCTGCTCCACTGACATGCCTTTGAGTTTTGTAGAAATGTAATTTACTTTAAAGAATGTCTAACATCAAAAATTCAGCCAATAACAAATGCTGGAGGGGCTATGGAGATAGAGCAGTGGAATAAGTGCTTGCCTAGCAAGGACAAGGTCCTGAGTTCAATCCCTGGTACCACCAAAAGAAAAAAAAGAAAGAAAAAAGTAAAGAAAAGAAATCATCCAAATGCTGCAGAGGCTGTAGAGAAAAAGGAGCACTTCTGCACTGTTGATGGAGTGCAGGCTGGTACAACAACGATGGAAATCAATGTGGCAATTCCTTAAAAGGCTAGGATTGGAGATCCCTTTCAATCCAGTTATTCCCCTCCTGGGTATTTTTCCAGTAGAACTCAACACCTCATACCACAAAAATATATGTGCATCGTGTTTACAGCAGTGCAATGTGTTTTAGCTAAAGCCTGGAAACAACTCAGATGACCACCCACTAAAGTCCCACATGTGCAAACATCATATTGTATACTTAGTGTGAGAACCTGAAAGAGAAACATGGAATCTGAGGGGTACAATAGATACTAGGAAAAGGGATTGAGCTTATTAAAAAGAAAAGAGTTACTAAATTGAGGAGAAAGACTGGAGAGGGAGTGGGGGAAAGAGATTTATCTCTGTATGTAAGTAGGATGCTTTGGACAAGTATACTGTGCATTTCTACTGGTCTATGGAAAGAAGTAGTGCTTTAATTTGTTTTGTCTCCTTTTTTTAATTGTACTTTTTCTCTTCTTAATTTCTTGCACATTTCTTTTTTTTCCAGTTTTGTATGCATATACCTGTAATATGAATAACTGGTTAGAAGACAACATTCTGTATTACAAGAGATAATGTGAAATTCATATTACTTTGTTAAGTGAAATTATATATCATTTGTAATTATTTTTCTGTTTTAATTTTACTTAAAATTTGTACTCTTTTTAAAAAGTAAAAATAAAATAAAAAGTTTTATTTTTTGTGTCTTTTGGTAGATTGCATGTTTCTGTTTCAACATTTAGTTCTTTGATACATTTGAATTTTGTACTAGCACATCCGCTACATGTGGATAGCTAATCTTCCCTACCCCATTTATTTATTTATTTATAAATTTAAATTTGAATTTTTAATTTTTAGTAGGTATCAAACCCAGGACTTTGTGTTTGCCAGGCAGGTGTTTATGCTCCTGAGCTGTCTCCCTGGCCCCTCAACACAATTTATTAAAAAGGCCCTCTTTCCTCAAGTGTAAGTGCTTGTCCCATTTATCAAAGATCAAATAATTCAAAGTGCTTGGAGTTGTTTATACATCCTCTATTCTATTCCTTTGATCCTCATTTCTGTTGTTGTACCAGTGCCATGCTGTTTTAACTAGAATATACAAAGAGCTAAATAAAGTAAAACTCTTCAAAAATGAAAGACCAACTCAAAATATGGGCAAAGGAATGAATAGACACTTCACAGAAGAATTGCAAATGGCCAATAAGTATGTTAAGAAATTTTTAGCATCACCAACCATTAGAGAAATACAAATGAGAACAACACTGAGAGTCCTTCCTACCACAAAAAGAATGCACTCATGAAGACATCAAACAAATACAGGTGAGGGTGTGGGATAAAAGGAACATTTGAATATTGTTGATTGGAATGTAAACAACACTGGCATTGTAGATGTCAATGTAGAAATTCATTAACAGAGATCTTAAATCTAGAAAATTCATTGGACCCAGTCATTTTCCTTCTAGGAAACTCTTTATGATAAAGTTAAAGACATCATACTGCAGTGGCCCACATATAGCCATGCTCATAGCAGCACAATTCAGAGTAACTAATGGTTAGAAACAATCTATATGTCCATCGACAGATAAATGGATAAAATATCACAGTATTTATCTACAATAAATACTCTGGAGTGCTGCACTGCCACAAGGATAAACTTAGTCTTTTGTAGGAAAATCAATTCACCTTGGGACCATAATATTAAATGAGCTAAATCAGGCATATAGGCTTAAGTTTTGCATAGTTTCTTTCATATAAAAAGCTCAATATACAAATAAAGATCAAAATAAAACTAAAACCAGGGAGCTATACTGTTCTAAAATGAGAGGGAGATCAAGAGATGCGGGGAGAGAACAGGAGGAGGAAAGAAAGGAGATACGATGTGTCGTGAGTACGTACCAATGCCACACAAGGGGTAGAAACAACGTACTACAAATATGCAGTAATAAGAACAGGTTTTAAAAATTTTTAACAGAAATATAATGGCAATATACATAATATTTGGAAGACTACTTTTGAGCTTCCTACTTTACTTCCTTTCATCTGTTTACGTATTTGTCTAATTGGTGTCAGTGCCATGTCATGTTGATTATCATGACTTTATAGCATTGTGTGGATTTAGGTAGTGTAGTGTCTGTTTACTCATTGAATGTTTTTTACTTCTTTTAGTCTTGTTTTCACTCCCTTCCTCTCCCTCTCTCTTTATATTTTATGAATATATTCCTGCATACCTAAGCAAAAGGCTGCTGTTGAATCCCTTAACAAAATAAGGGAGAATCGTCCAGATACAGAGGTTTGTGCCTGCTGTCCATGATATTCTGGAGGTTGATAAGGTAAACCCACTTGAGGCTGAAAGCTTTTGGCCAATTTGGGTAATGTAGCAACACCCTATCTCAACAAAGAAGAAAAATTTTCAAATAGGGAACAATTAACCTTTAATGATACTGAGTTTTCAGTTATTATTATGTACTACAGTTTCCATTAGTGTAGTTTTTTCTTATTATTTGGCTAATGATTTTTAATTTTAATAGTATAGTCTTACAAATCTTTATTAAATTTTCTCTTGAGTATATATTTTTTACTTTAAGGAGAGAAAAAATGAAAATGATACAGATTTCAAACCAGGATGACAGAAAATTAATAATGTTTATTATACTGAATGTGTTATCTTCAAAGTGGTTTCTCATATTGCCAACTCCAGACATGGAATATTGATCAAACAATATAAGGAATAATGTTTCCTCTCAATGACCTAATAGAAATTAGTAGCACAGTTATCTTAGCTGTCTTATGCACACATACATATCTTTTCCCCCTTCCTTCTTTTCTCTTTTCATCATTCAAGTTTTTTACTCCTTCTGAGAGCTTTCTTTTGCTTTCATTATGTCTATTGTACCTTTTGGATCCTACCCTCTCTTTCAGTTTCTTATGCTAGGGAGATGAAGTTTACACATAGGAGTCTAGTATTTTTCACTTATGCGTATGGTCTCTACTTCCAACCATTTACCTAAAAAAGCCTCAAGTTACTCTTTATACTGAGTAGTACACCATAGTACAACAACACTACATCTTTTTCATCCATTCTTTGGTTAAGGGATTTTTGAGTTATTTCTAAGGGTTAGGCACTATAAATTGTGCTGCTATAAATATGGGTGCACATATATTGCTGTGGCATAATGTTTTCAATTCATCTGGGAAAATACCCAGAGAGAGAATAGCTGAGTTGAATGGGACATCTAATCCTAGTGTTTGGAGGAATCTCCACGTCACAATGGAATAGTTCCACAGCTCTTAACAGTTCACACATCCACCAACAGTGGAAAAGTTTTCCTTTCCCATAGCCTCACTAGCAATGGTTGATTTGTTGATGATAGCCATTCTTTCTGTAGTGAGATGGAATCCCAGTGTTATTTTAATTTTCATTTCCAAAGTGGCCATTGCTGTTGAATATTTTTTCTTATATTTATTTGAAATTTGTGTTTCTTCATCTGAGAAGTTTGTATTCATCTGAGATGCACATTTATAAACTGGGTCTTTGAATTTTTATAGTCTTATTTTTTTGCTTCTTTATATGTTCTATATAGAAGTCCTTTCTATAAGGGATAATTGGCTAATTTTTTTTTCCAATTTGTGTGTTTTCTTTTATGCCAAATTTTCTTTTTTTGTGGAACCAGGGATTGAACTCAGACCCTCGGACTTGCCAGGGAAGCACTTATTCTACTGAGCCATCTCCCCAGCCCAAAAGTTATTTATTTTTTTGTGGTACCAGGGATTTAATTTAGCATTCTGTGATTGCCAGGCAAGTGCTTATTCTACTGAGCTGTCTCCCTGGCCCACTTTTTAATAAGATAAGATCTCAGTTCTTGATTCTGATAAGTATTTTTCATGTAATTTGGTTTTAATCCATGAAATTTCTGTCTAACCCTATGTCTTCAAGAGTTCTACCTACTTTTTCTTCCAGGGGATTTAGTATTCCTGTTTTAATACTGAGACCTTTAGTCCATTTTGACTCTAGCTTAGTGTGTGGTTATAGACATGGGTCTATTTTTAGTTTTCATCATGTGGAAAGCCAATTTTTCCAGCACGATTTATTAAAGAAGCTATCTTTCTCCCATTGAACATGTTTGACTCCTTTGAAAAAGATAAAGTGGCTGAGTGTGATTTTAGTTGTGTCTGCATATTCTAACCTGTTCCATTGATCCTCAGGTTTGTTTTCTGCCAGTACTCTACTAATTTCATTTTAGCAGTTTTGTAGTACTATTTCAAGTCAGGGATTATGATGCTTCTTATCCTACCTTTGTTGTTCAAAGGCAAATAGCTTCTGCTAGTCTAAGTTTTTTCTGGTTGCAAGTGAATTTTAGGAAAAGAAATTTTCTATAGAACTGTGGGGTGTGTTAATGGTATTTTGCTTCAGATTACATTATATCTCTATACAGTAGTACAAGTATGGCCACTTTCACAATGTTGATTCTTCATATGCATGATCAAAGGATATCTTTCTATTTTCTGAAATCCTCTTTGATCTCTTTCTAGAGAGCATTAAAATTTTCAATGTATGGAACTTTTATTTTCTTTGCTGGATTTATTCCTAAGCATTTCACCTTTTTGAATGTTATTGTGAAGGTTGTGGTTTCTCTAATTTCTCCCTCAGTCAATTTGTTTTTTGTATATAGAACTGTTATTAAGTTTTGAGTGTTGACTATCCAGCTTTGCTACTGAATTTGCTTATTAATTCTAATAGTACTTTGGTGGAGATTTTGGGGTATTCTATGTAGAGTTCAAGTCATGTAAGAATAATGATAATTTGACTTTTTCTTTTCCAACCCTCATGTCTTATGCTTCTTTCTTTTATCTAATTGCTCAGGCTATTATTTCCAGAACTATATTGTAAAGGAGTAGTGGTAGTGGACATATTTGTCCTGTTTATGACTACAGAGTGAAAGCTTTCAATTTTTGTTTATTCATTGTGATGTTAGCTACTGGTTTGTCATACATTGGTTTTATCAGATTCAGGTAAGGTCCATGTATTCTGATTTTCTGTAAACTTTTTTTTAATCTTGAATGAGTATAGGAATCTTTCAAAAGCTTTTAATACATGTATTCAGATAATCATGGGCTTTTGTTTTTGGTCTGTGCTGATATGGTATATAGCATTTATTTATTTGCATATGTTGGTCCATCCTTGTATTACTGAGATCAGTTGGTTGTGGTGTATAAACTTTTGATAACTTGTTGAACTCTGCTTGCTAGATTTCTATTGAGAGTTTGAATCGATGTTCATAAGAGAGATTAGACTGTAGTTCTCTTTCTTGATTGTGTCTTGTTTTTGTATCAGGGTAATATTTTTCTTCAGAGATAAGTTAGGATGAACTTCTTCCCTTTCAAATTTATTGAAGAGTCTGAGGAGTATTGGCATTGAATTTTCTCTAAATGTCTTTTTAAAATTCATTTTAATGACAAAAAGATAAAATAGCAATGAAGCAGTTTCAAAACAGGTTAGTAGGACAGTTACAATAATTAATACATTGCACATTGTTGTCTTCATAGTAGTTATTCAGAGGACAAGATACAGACAGGATATCTTGTCTAAACTATATTAGTACAAGCCTCTCTTCTCATTGAACTAAGAGAAAGTAGCTGTATATCTATCCTAACTATCTTTTATATGTATATATTTTTCTCACAACACAATGATCCTTTATTTATATCCTGCATTTTTGTTTTGTTTTATCAGAGATGGATGTTCTATTGCTGTTAGAGTAGCTATATTTTGAGCAGTATTTAAAGGAATGTTTCATACTCTATGCCAGTCCAAAGATTGTAGGTACCTGAATTCAGAAAAAAGTTTTATATATTTTGATTTCTAAATTTCTGTGTAAAAAATATGCAATTGTTTTTAAACATTCTATAGGGATTTCAATTTTAGAATACCCAGGTTATTGGAAAATAGCAGTTCCATTTTATGTGTAAGGTATGTGATATTCAGACAGATAGTGATTATAAGCTTAACTGTATCTGTTATAGGATAATAATATTAAGCTTCTCTTCTCGATGTTTAACAACTAAAGTTTGCAAACCAAAAATGTGACATATAGATAGGCTAAAAAGATAGCCAATATTTTGGCCTTACCACTTCAAGATCAGTGAGGACTCAAGGTATAAGAGAACCTCTGCTGTGACATCTTGTACCTCAGTGGTGTCCCAACGTTTATTATTTTTTCTTTCTTTTCAAAATTTTATTGATAAACAAATAGAAATTAGACAGTTTCAAATCAAATCGCTAGGACA
>NDGM011194430.1:0-17966 GCA_002564305.1 Octomys mimax
AGAGGCTGACTGCTTTGTTTAAGCAGGCACTTAAACAAGTGAGCTAGTGGGCGGGCCCCCTGATTTATATATGAAACCAGGAACTGAGAGGGAGGCAATTTTGTTAGTATGTGCTGTTGGGAATCAAGGCAGATAAAAAGAACTTAGTGTCGTGTATTAGTGATATTCCTAGAATGGCTTGAGGATCTCAGATACAGGATGGGAAAATTAGGAGATGCGTGAATGTGGCAAGAAGGGCAAGCATTTTTTTTTTTAAATGTATTTAGTACAGGGTCTACAGGGTATCACTACAAAGATCGGACTCATAGTGATCCTCTTGTTTTTCAGCCTCCCAAGTGCTGGGATTACGGGTGTGTGCCATCACACCCAATCTCAGGCACCTCTCAGTATGCCATGGGGGCGGGGATAGCACTCCCCATGGGGGATCAAACCCTGGCCCCTGCATCTGCCAAAGCAGGTGCTTTAATCAGCTGAGCTATCTGGCCAGCCAAGGCAAGCTCTTTGTCAAGGCACTGCATGCTCTTTTTCTTGAATTATAAACTCAATAAGAGCATTCCCATGTCTGATAAAGTTTGACTTGGAAGACCTCACATGAGTTCTTAAATTATTCAAGGCCAGAGACTTTCAGCTGTTGGATCATATATTTTAACCTTTTACAAAAGATTTTTTCTTTTTCTTTTTTGGTATCAGAACTTGAACTCAGGACCTCATACTTGTCAGGCAGGCACTGTGCCACTGAGCTATATCCCTGGCCTTGTATTTTAACCTTTTAATAAAAAGAAGAATCAAAGCAAGTGGAAGTTAGCTATTTCCCTGTCTTTCCTGACATGTGTCAGTTTGAAGAAATGCCCCCTACCAATGTATATCAGTAGTCCACATAGATATTTATACCCACTAATTTACTTGGCTATTCATTTGATGAAAAATACATTCAGTTTATCTTAGGCTTTAGTTTTCTTCTTTTCTTTAATGCAGAGAAAGTTCTTCCATACTCATTAATCTGTGACCTAGTTGAATTCAAAAGAAAATATTTTTCAAGGATCAGCCTGGTTTCAGAACCAAACGTAGCCAGCCTCTTTGGAGGCCCTGTGTCTTCCTGCGTATTGAAAGATGGTCTTGGAAAAGAACTACTTCTATTTTAGAAGCAGTGGCAATTTAAATTGCATTTCTAAATATAACCTGTTCAAAACAGTGACTAAAAATTCATATCCAAGGTCCTATCACTTTAATCTCTAACTCTTTCCACTCAGGGTAATTCAGGAACAGCAAAGTGGATTCTTCCCACAACTCATTTTTGCCTGCTTTTCAAATCTTATGAATTGTGTATTGATTTGTAAGATGTAAATTCATTTACTGGCTTTTGTCCGGGAAAGTTGATGTTACATCTTTTCCTTAAATTTATTTAGTCATGGAAGAAAATGAGTGAAAAGTCTTCCTATTTCTTTTAACAGTATTTTGAGAGCTAAGTGAGTCTGCCAGGTATTTGGTTCCTCAGAAGAAAGTGATGTTTAAATAGTCACAATAACAAGTTTCCTTAAAAACTGGAATATTCCACTGTGTTTCACTAAGACATCATAAACAATGGAAGCGTACCTTTGGATCTAAATTTTTTGTTTTGTATGGAATTATGTAATTTCAGCTCACAACTTCACAACTTATTTCTAGCATATATATATGTATATTTGGTACAGGGTCTCACGCAGCTTGGAGTCATAGCGATCCTCCAGTCTCAGCCTCCCCAGAGCTGGGATTACAGGCATGCACCACCACTCCCAGTCTCCGTGGCTGGCTCTGCGTGCCCTGGGGACAGGGCTGGTGCAGCATGTGGTGCCCGGGATTAAACCCTGGTCTCTGTGCTTGCCTAAGCAGGCACTTAGTCCCTGAGCTCTTTTGCCAGCCCACAGTTCTGTTTCTTATCACTAGTAGAGCCCAAATTAGATCACATAGAGAAACTTAGGGCTTAAATTAGTTTTGTGCTTGAAATGGACAAGAAGAATGGAAATCTCATTGTTAGAGAAAGCACTGAATTAGATCTAGATTTTCTCCAAAGATAGTAATTAAATGTGGGATAAATTTTTATCACAATTGAGAAGCACAGCATTGTTTTTTATATTATCGCTCTGATTTAACAGAGTAAGCATCACACTCTTTGTTCTTTTTCTCCTCCTGGTATTCTGCAGGCAAGGAGTGGGAAAGTATATGTCATGACAGTATAAATTTTATTATGTGGTGTAAATGTCTGACTCTGAGGCTGTTATAATTTAGTTAAACTAAAAATGTACAACTCAGAAGCTGTATTTATTTTCCAGGGACACAACCAAATCATCACCTATAGCCGGCCCATCTATTTTTGCGTGCTGTGTGGCCTCATTTTGCTCCTTGATGCAGGGGCCAAGTCCAGGCACCCTCCCCGTTATGTCATATATGGCCTGAAGCTCTTCTCCTCAGAGTCTTTGCAGACAGCCAGGGACCACTTGATAGGTGAGTGCGATTCCGGGTCCTAAGGGTGAACATCAGGAAGGGAGGATGCGTCCTCCTCGCATGTTCTGAGTTACTAAGTGGAGAAACCTCCTTACTCAGCTTCTGAGTGAAGAGATGAGCCTTTCTGTCTGGACTTACAGAAGATGGTTTGGGAACCGGAGCTCCATCTCTTCCACTGGGAGATTTCTCTGAAAGGGTTTTGCTATCCATAACTACTAAGAGGCTGCCCCCGTGACATCGGAAGCATGATGGTTGTGGTGTCTGCTGGGGTGTCCTGGCCATCGGGCCTTCTGCCTCAACTCTTGCCAAAGCACAGATGCCCTGGACAAACATGAGTGGGCACCCTTCTCATGTCCAGGCAGAGCTGTACATGCTCTGGATGCCCTGGCTTCTGTAGGGGCACTCTGCTTGACTTCCTATCTGGGAGCGTGTGCTAGAACACACTCCTTGTAAGTGAACGCCAGCTCACCGCATGGTTTAGGTAGAGCCTGACTCCTGGTGGCTTGCATCCCCGCTCTGTCTTGTCACTAGATGAGCCTCAGAGCAGCATTCCATTGTGATGTGGGGACACAAACACAACCCACCTCAGAAGCTATTGTAAGGTTTAAGTGAGCTAATATGCTTAAATGTATAGAATGGTGCCCAGCACCAAGCAGCAATCATTGGTGCCCTTGGTTGCAGAAAGTCTGTTCAGTACTGACCGCAGCTCTGCAGAGTGCTCTAGTATTCTTGCCATGAAAGCAAAGAGTCACGGCCTTTGGCTATGATCACATTGATTGGCTGAATAGATGGGGGGCAGCACATCCTCTGGTCTCTCAGGTGCCAGTGGGGAGCTGACACAAGAGCTTTAGGGTGACATTGTCCTGTCCTCCACCTCCCAGCAGCTCCCTGAATTTCTCAGTGGGACTGAGGTGGGGGAAGCTTCCACTGTGCTCCATGTGGATGGAAACCTCACCCTTGTCCTGCTTCCCAGCTGCTGTGGACCCATGCCTCCTCCTGCTGCACGGGCAGCAGGCCTCATGCTCCCGTGCCAACACCTGGGCCCCACTTCCTCCTCACAGAGCCAGTGTCTTTCTCCGTTACCTCAGAGGGGGAGCTGAGCAGCTTCCTGAGGCCGAAGAACCATGTTTCAGAGAATTTTGAAGTCCAGTAAGGAAATAGAAACAGTGCTCCGGCGCCAAGAACATTTGCTTACTGAGAGTATTTATTTCACCCCTTAGTATTATTTGAAGTCTGTGGATGTGCACAGACCGGCTTGGGCAGCCACGTACGGACTCCTTCCAGATCCTCCAGTCATTCTTACCCGTGATGCCTTGGCTCAGCATCTTCCTCTTGGAATCAGCCTCCAAGGAGAAGTCAGAGCTCAAGCAGGCGGAGATGCCCAGTCGTGACTGCACATGCGTCGGAGCGCTGCCCTTTCTTACCCCGCTTTTTATTGTTTTTTAACAGTAGCTCTAGGGCCTATGGTCCTGAGGCCTGCGGGTCAGAGACAGAGAGAGGACACAGGACAGGGAAGCTGTGTGTTCAAGTGCCACCTGTTCCCTCCCTGTACCCCCTTCTGTCCTTTCCCTGGATCTCAAGCAAGGGTCAGTGCTGACAGAGTTCTACCTCTTCTGGTGACAAGGGACAGTTAGCCTCTCAGCTCATGCTCCACTTCTGAGCTCTGAAGTGTTCTGTAGTCTGCCCTACCCCGGACTATGCTAGTGCCTCCCAGCTGATTTCCCTGAACTTCCTCCCATCTTCTCTCCTCTTGTGACTCTTGTGACGTTCTTTGCATAACACTTAACCCTTTCCTAGTAATCTGCTTACACTGGCCATGTTCCATCCCGGTCTGTCCCTCCACCCTCCAGTCTTGCCCAGAGACTGCTCACTCACCTCTGAGTTCTCAGCATCCACACTGGGTGGTGGAGTACACAGGCATCTCAAAACACTTGTGACTTGTGGGACACATGAACGAAAGGACGTGAAAGGATGCTTTAAGTGCTAAATGAATTAATATGTAAGTGGACTTTAGGGTCACTTCCCATGTGTCACCAGAAAGCTTAGCCTGGTAGACTTCGTGGCATGTCCTGCAGATGACTTGTAGAAAGACACTTAGGAGGAGAAATGCACGGCACACATTCTGTGTACAGATGGCATGCACACACTTCACATAACAACAGCATGGACCTCTCCCTCATTCTCATTTTTCTACTCCAACCTAGCCAGCACTATTGAGTAAACGTGGCTGTTGGGCTGTGGCAGCCTCATCGTAGCCTGAGAATGTGAGGTGTCTCTGAGGCGTGAAGGCAAGGCTTGCAAAAGCCAGGGCTGCTCGCTTTGCAGTGGCCCAGGGGTGGCGCGGCTGCTACCTGCACCCTCTCCTGTTATTTTTCTTTAGGTCCACCAGGGAGTGAGGAGGCAGGGAATATGGCCTTCCTGACTTCTGCCCTGGGACTTCCTTTCCCTCAGAACCTCCTACTATGTATTTTTTGTCTGCTTGTCAATAATGACAAGTGGAAATGGCAGCAAATGGTCCAGCAAGCTGACTGAATGACTTGTGCAGCAAAGATAAACAGGAAAATAGAGCAAGAGTGGTCCTATGGGCTGAATGTGTTAAATGGCATACAGATCTGCAGGGAGCAAGAAAAGACAGCGGAAACACTCTGAGAACAAGTGAGGTGGGGAGGACGGAGGCAGAGACGCCTTCGAAAGCAGCTCGAAGCCATTTGTGCCTTGTGGAGCCCCTTTCCCTGTCTACTGGACTGTCACAGGATTTGCATAGCACCGAACCACTGCCATCATGAGAGCAGGGCCCTGCAAGGAGAGCAAGAAAAGAGAAACAGAGGGGTAGTAGGAGGGGAGAGCAGTGGACTGCTGCTGTGACAGAGCACCGCAAGCTGGGTGGCTTAAAGCACAACGACACAGTGTTTTGCAGTCCTGGAACTGGGAAGCCAGGCCCGGGCATGAGCAGGTTGGCCCCCCCATGGTGTCTGCTTTCTGGGGTTTCATTTCTTCCTCAAGGACGCCTGTATCTCTGAGTCCACATCTACCCTTATGTTAAGGAGAACAGGCCTAATGGATTAGGGCCCAGATGGTCCCCAATGTCATCTTAGCTTGACCACCATCTGCGAAAATTTTATTTCCAATTAAGTCATTGGAACTGGTGACTTGGATTTCATCGTTTTTAGGGAGCCTCTATCCTACCCGTAGGGAAGAAGTGCTTAAGTGAAAGAACCAGGGGACATGCTACAAAGTGGCCAGAGGCCCCGTCGCATCTCTCTTGTGGGGGGAGTGGTCCTCCCAGGCTGGTAGAGAAGATGTGAAGCATCTCCCAAATGAGCCTCCTGGAAGCTGTTCTGGAGACCAGCACACGTTGGGGCTCTTGCCCAGATGCAGAGGTGGGCAGCAGGGGAGAAGCTCAGCAGAGCTACACTCAGAGAGCGGGGCCTGCCTCCCTTGGCATCAGGAGCTGCAGCCCGCCCAGCATGGGGACAGTGCAAGGATGATGACACTGTGAGGAGCACTTGAAGGTGGGAGAATGTTGAGTGGCAGAACTACAGAAGGAGGAGTGAAGGTAAATGAAGGAGATGGAAACTCCCAAAATAATATTCTTCTGTTAACTTCTTTTTGTTTGTTACCCTTTGTTTATAGACTGGCCATCACTCTGCATTTTTTTTTTCATTGTAAAGAAAGGAATCCTTCTAAGAGAAAGGGAAAGGCTTCCCTGGTCAGCACTCAAGTCCTGTGGTCCAGCAGAGGCTGGTCATGGCAGGGCTAAAGCTGACTTTCTGTTTGGGTAACTGGTAAAATCTTGTGGGTGAGGGTGGTTTTGTACCTGTCCTATGGACCTGAAAACAGGGTTTCTTAGTTCAGAGGACCCTGTTTTAAAGGGACCAGAACACAGCTGGGACAGGTGCCAAAGAGGTAAATCTCATAGGATCTGCAGATGGGCTGATAGAACAGAGCTTTGTGACTCAGAGAAGAAACCCCTGGAGCTAGAGGCATATTCCATACCTTTGGGTGCTCAAAGGTGGCCAGGCTAGGGGAAGGGACCCTGGTCTGTGTTGCAGCTGCAGCATCTACTGTAGACACGTGATGTGTGACCACAGCTCAGGACAGGGAAGACCTGAGAAATGACTTGTGCGAAGCTGTCTTCTGGAAGTTTGGGGTGTAGGGGTGCAGGGTGTGCCCTGACATGAGGCCATTCGAGGTGAGGTGGGAGAAGGCAACAGTTTCAGCATTGGTCCATGCATAGGACAGGCTCCTTCTCGAATGGCCTCTGGGGTTCTTTTCAGATGGACGTTTTCTTTTTCACTGTAGTCTCCGGGACAAGAAACCTTTGCCTACCATAGTGCAGCTTCCATCACGCAGTCGTTGGAGACAGGTGGCAGCTCAGGAGCTGTTTACTGGTTTGACCCCTCCCTGCCCTTGCCTGCATACCCAGCTTCACTATCTGTGTCTGCAGGAGGGGCTATTTCCTGGCTGCACCAGTCCACACAAAGAACGTGTGCGCACGGGAGCAGCCTGTTGGCGACTGCCACACGTAGGTTTTGATCTGCTCTGCAGTCATTCCTACTGTTTGCACTTAGCAAAAGAAATAAGATACAATAATATATCTATAGAATACTGTAAGATATAGTACTCTAACTTAGGAATTTTGCTTGAAATTAAATTGACCAAAAATCTCTCCATTTGTGGTAATTAAGCTAGAAAATAGGAAGAGAGAACTGAGAATCGAAGCCTGTTCAGCAGGGTCCTAAAAGAAAATGTTCCCAGTAAAAATTATGAAGAACCACAGGGACTTTATTTCTTCTTGGAAAAAAGGGCAAAATAATTTCCACAGTTTTAGGTGTATTTAGCTGCAGCCATCAGATGGGATCAGGGAGCCCCCTCCCTACATTCTGCCTCTGCAGCCTTCGCTTACGCACAGGGGCTTTCTCCACCGGAGCACTGAGCAGAAGGCCTTGTGCCCTGGCTCCCCTGCCGACCAGCGTCCCTGCTGTGTTGTCTCATCAATGCCCAGGGCTGTGCCCACGTTCCTCCTTGGCAGTGGCCTTCTGGCCTGTCCTGCCCCTTCATTTACCTTGTGCCATTATCGGGAGTTCCAAGTCTTTATGCATCACTGCTTGTACCCTGGTTGAATCGGTGAATGTGGTTCTCCTGGAGAATGCCATCCCCACCCCGACACTGGTCTGCGGTCCTTCCTTCCCAGCACATGGGACTATGGACTAAGCAAGGCCCTTGCACTATCCCTCTGCCTGCCCTGGAAGGGGATGGGGCCGCACAGGACCCAGACATTGTGGCTTGGCTCCGGGCCCCAAGGGCAAGGGAGCAGGAACTTCTGAGTTTGCTCAGAATTATATGGGTTAAAATCTTGATGCTTATGGTATATATTCCATAGTTAACTCTCTAGTTCTTGTGTCTTTCTTTTTGTATCTGTGAATTCCATTCAGAGAGACTGAAAAAGACATGAGCTCTAATAGCGCTGTCTAGCAGATAGGTGCTTGCACCTTACTGCCTCCCGTGAGTGGAGGAGTGAGCTGCCTTCAGGCGGGGGTCTCTCTCTCTCAGCAGCAGGACAAGCCCCCAAGGTGGCAGCTCACAAAGAGCAAAGGTTCATGTTGGCTCACCGTTTTGGAGGTTCCGGTCCATGGTCGGCTGGCTGTACTGTTTCTGGGGCTGTGACAGCGCAGGATGGCAGGAGCACAGGCATAGCAAAGCCATCCACTTCCTGGCCAGGGTGGGAAAAGAAAGAGGATGAGACTAGGTGTTCCCTATGCCCTTCAAGGACACCCTGCCAGTGACCGAAACCTCCCAGTAGGCGCCCCTTGTAAGCTTTCCACCACCTCCCAGTAGCATCAGCTGGGGACCCAGCACTGACACTGGGATCCCACAGATGCAGACTGCAGCAGGTGTCTTGGGCTTCTACAACAGAGCTGAAGGCTTGCCATGAAAATCTTAACCAGAACATCACTGTGTACCAAGCATGGCCCCAGTCCAAGCAGAAGCCATATTGTCCTGGCTATGTTCATTACATCAAATTCCAGACATTCGGCACAGTCCCTTAGTCCTTGCTTTGGAGAGATTTTTCCCCTACTTACTTTTAGCCAACTGTCAGGCAAAGGTATGTGCAAATACTCCTATGCCTCCTAGTGCACTCTGGGGAGCTTGTGTTTCCTATTTTTCAGAAGAGCTGAAGTGCCCTGCCTTCCTCTCGTGTTTCTGTTGCTCTCCGTGGTTTATGTGGTTTCAGAATGTTTTTCCAGTGCTTCATACTGGATTTCAAATTGAATTTCCTTAGTTTTATTAAGGCTTGCCGGTATCAAACTTCGATTCCCTCTTCCTGCTACCTGAGTCAGCACGAAAGGCAGGTGAATTACTGCCACATTGCCTTGGGATTTCCAGGCAGCTGGACCAGAAGGGAACCCTGAGGGAGGGAGAGGGCGAAAGGCTGCTAAGAAACAGCTGGGCTCCCCTACTTCTCTGCCTACTCACACTTTGTTCCTGAGGCATCAAATTACAGCCTGAGAAGGCTTTAAAAGATTGCCCTGCTGCATGTCCCTGACAGTGAGAGGAGGCATGGTCTCTCCTTGTCTCCCCCCACCCCAATCCCGGATCTTGTGCTTCCTCAGTGAATTATGCAATCCTGGCCTTTGTGACAGCTCTGGGCTCCAACTGAACTGTGCTCCCCTGCAAGTGTATGTATCGGAGTTAGTTCTCATGTGGGCAGGGCAGCCTGGATGCACAGGGCCAGGGGCCCTGGTTCTGCTTCTTCTTCCCCTCTGTGCAGAAACAGCCCTGTAACTATTGGCTGTTGTTCTGCACAGTCCCATGGTTTCCCTGGCTTTCCCCCTCTCCCTTAACATGTCAAGTCTAATACTTATTTTCTTCTGCATTTTAGTTTGGTGGCATTAAGGATTTAAGCCAGGGTCTACACTGAGCTACATCTCTAGCCATTTTTATTTTCTCCTTTTTAAAATTTTAAAACAGGGTGTTGCTGAGTTACTAAATTGCCTAGACTGGGCTCAAATCTATGATGCTCCTGCCAGAACGCTGGGATCACTGGCATCCACCGCCATACCTAGTTTCCAAGTCCAGTTCCGAGGATGGCTTTCCTCTTTCCTTCCTGTCCCTGAGATTTCAGCTTGCTGTGTGCCTTCGCATAGGCTGTCCTTTTACTTCCACTGCATTTCTGTCACAGTCTGGGTGGGAGAAAATCCAGAAGGCAAAGAGGTAGCATTGTAGGAGCGACCAACGAGGGTCTCCTCGCTTATCACCAACTCTGTGTGTTCATTTTCAGTGTTTTTGTACTGCTTCCCTGCGATTTCGCTCCTCGGGCTCTTCCCGCAGATCAACACCTTCTGCACATACCTTCTGGAGCAGATCGACATGCTGCTTTTTGGTGGCTCTGGTGAGTTGCTTCCCTTTTGCTAAGGGCTCAATGTCAGAAGAGGTAAATAGCTTGGTGGGCGTATGGGAGCCTGCCAGCGGCCTTGCTCTGTCCTGCGCTCTTCCATCGTTCCCTCTCGGTCAGGGTGAGGGACCGCAGATGCACCCCATTCCATTGGAAGTGGCCCAGCTGGCCTCATCAGGGAAAGGCAGGCGCGGAGAAATGAAGCAGAGGATTTTCTGCGACTTGGTGGGAAGTGTGTGTGTGTGTGTGTGCGCGCGCGCACACACACATGCATGTATGGGCACACACATGCAGGAGTTGGAAGTGTGTCAGTGTGAGCCTGCGTGCGTTGTGTGTGCACCTGAACATGTAGATGATCTGGTCCCCGTACTGTCCCTGTGACCCATTTAATATGGTGCTTTAGACACAGACTGAGCTGAGCTGGCCTCCATCCCACATTTTCCTGGAGAGTTCCCAGGTGTGGTCCCCAGGGGGCTTGGCTTTTCAGCCTGCTTCTCTCTAGGTGACGCCAAACACCCTGACCTCAGGGCCCCTGAGATGACATCACATGCATAGTGATCACTGTTAGCTCCACATGTCGCACACATGCACACACTGGCTCCCCTGCCTGCTGCCCATCTTTGTGGATTTTGCTTCCAGTGACCACTACTTTGGCCCTTTAAGAAAGGTGTGCAGGCTCTTCCTGAGTGCTTCCCGCCAACAGTCGGCCTGCCGCCTCACACCACCAGCTGCCTGTTTTTTGATAGATCCCATAAATGCATTTCTTGCCCCTTGGACAACCAGTTTGTATCTGAAAACTACACCCTTCTCTCACTGTATCGCACCATTCATTGCTTTTGCGAATGGCCAGTGGAGAAAGGAACCGTCGGTGTTTGTGTTCCAGCTGTGTCTGGGATCGTGTCGGCCGTGTACAGCGTGGGCCGCAGCGTCTTGGCGGCTGCCCTGCTCCACGTGTTCTGCTTCAGCGCAGTGAAGGTAGGTACACAGACCCCGCAGGACCCTGGCTCTCCTTCTTTCATTCATTCAGGTGATAGATGTTTTCTGTAAACAGATGCTTTCTGTAATTACAAAAGCAAAGGAATGTGGACAGCTGGAGGCCAGGGATGGCTGGGCAAGGCCTGGTGGTAGCAGGAGAGGGGTCAAGATGCCAGCTTTGCCTTCCTGGGCCTGGCCACGCTGTCCCCTGCAGATATCCCCCTGCCACAGTCGGTCAGTGGTGTCAGGGAGGCCCAGATCCACGGTCTGGTCCTCCTCTTCCTTTTGAAATGCCACTCAAGAGGTGGAGGGACAAGGCTGCCCCAGGCTCTACAGGCCAGAGAAGAGGAGAGGACAGCCCAGCACGGAGTGCTGGCACCTAGAGGACATGTGGATGCGGATGGAAAGGGCCAAAGTCTGGGCCAGCAGCCAAACCAGCTTCAGGTGACAGAAAACAAGATAAGCCTTGGCTTCTGGGAAACAAAAGTTCTATCAGAAAAGCAACATAATCATTTTACGAATATAGGCCAGCTTCAGGTCGTCTTTATGAGGATCTGAATCATAATCCAGCTGTAGCTATGATGGGGGATGGATGAAAGAGCTGTATGGGTGTGGCCCAAGTCCTTCTTCCCTGTTAGAAAGTCAGTCGGAAATATATGAAATGAAAACAATATCCAGAACTTTTGATTTACAAACCACGTTGTGATTTGAGAACAGGGAGGTAAAGAGGTGAAGAAGAAACAACAAAAATTAAGGGCCAGCCAAATAGCTCAGCAGATTAAAGCGCCTACAAGCAGGTGCAGGGAACAGGGCTTGGATCCCCGGGCCGGGACGTGCTGAGAGGGTAATTGCAACTGGGCGAGGTGGCACACACCTGTAATCTCAGCTCTTGGGAGGCTGTAAACAGGTGGGTCACTACAAGTCTGATCTAATAGTGAGATGCTGAACACCATGTAGACCTTTCCCTAAAATACAAAAACAAAACAAAACAACATAAAAAAACAAAATCACCGCCTCCTGGGTGGAGGAGCTGGCACAGGGTGTGGTGTCAAGGACACTGATGTTTCACTATGGTGGTGCCTCACAGCCTGGGAGGAACACACACACACACACACACACACACACACACACACACAGCGTGGCCCAGACGTCTTCCACTGGGTAGGAAATAAACTTGCATCACATGTATTTCTGAATGTTATAAACCCCAGCCAGTCCTTAATGTTTTCAACCATAGGCAGCCCTTTGATAAAGTAAAAATTAAATGTACAACGTTAAATTCAAATGTTATAAATTCAAGAATGTTCTTAATATATAGCATATGATTATTTTTAACAAAATAACTGTTAAAGCTAGACATGGTGGTGTGCACCTGTAATCTCAGCACTCAGGAGGCTGAGACAGGAGGATTGCTACAAGTTTGGGGCCAACCTGGGCTCAGACATAGTGAGGACAAAGCCAGCCTAGACTACATAGCAAGGACCATCTCAAAACAAACAAACAAACAAACAAATCCTTAAGAAAATAACTTTTAAAAAAGATTCACTTAAAGTCATTGAACTTATCGATGCTGTGTCAAAAGACAATTGTTTACCTAACTTCTCTTTGTGGAGGATTGTAGAGGAGAAAGATTTGGGCATCTTTTGCTCTGGTGCTTCACAGCATGATTTCTCTGGGGCAGTCAATGGTGTAGTCCCACCCACTGCCATCCCTTTCAGAAGAAGGGTGAGGATGGTGGGGGGGATCAAGAAAGTGGGGGGAGAGGAAGGCTTCTTTCTCTAAAATGCACATGTAGCTCACGAGCTGCTGGTCGCCCTGTTTGGTACCATCCTCATCCTGTTTTGTGAACCAACAATTGTATAATTCATTAGTATTCTGGTGTTTTTTGGGGTCATAATTTTCTTTCTGTAGTCCCCAGACCTTGAGTATTTTATCCAGGAAAAGTACCAGAATGAGTATTTTTTTATTTCTGAGAATTTTTTTTTTTTTTTTTACTGCTTTTCAGTAAATATCACTGCCTATAAAATTTGTGACTCACAAATTTTTCTAGCAAGAACCTTAGTACATTGCTATGTTCCAGTAGTTGTTTATTATTGATTCATTAGGCTTTGAAATCAGGTTTAAAATTCAGCTTTTAAAAATATCTGTTTTGCCAAGGCATGATGGGTTATGCCTATATTCCTAGCATTTTGGGAAGCTGAGGCAGGAGGATTTCAAGTTAGAGCATGGGCAACCTACGATCCTCTCTCAAAATAAAAAGTAAAAAAAGGGTTCAGTGAGAAGGCCCCGTGATCAGTCCTCACTACCGAAAATAAGTTCAGCAGGTTTTGAGTTACGCTTGTAGTCATGTAAGGAAGCTTCCAATCAGTCAAATATTAGAGCATCTCTAACAGCTCGGAAAGGTCTCTCACAGGCCCCTGTAGTCTTTTTCCAACTTCTGGCTACCAGTGATCTGATTTCTATCCTTGAAACTTGTTTGAAGTCAAAGGTGCCCTCTGTCAAACTACAGTTTATCCACAATTGAATGCAGAAATTCTAACTGCACAGTTAGATGCATCTTGACAAACGTGTACAGACAGGCAGTCACCATTTCAGTCAGGAAACACTGCAGCTCCACCACCCGGAAATCTTCCTTCACGTTCCTTTGTAGTCAGTCCTCCTTCCATACAGCGTGTTCATTTATCCCGAGATTGTGGGGTCAAACCCACGTCTGTGTTCAGCTTTATGTTTGATGCAAAGCTGTCCCCCACCTCCCCTGACTGATTTTTCTCTTTTCTCATCATCTTCTTTATCCTTCATGGACCAAGGTTGTGCCCCTGAGAAGAAAGGACTATCTTTTCCTCCTTTTCTGTCTCCTTCCCCAACAGTGCTGCTGACTTCCCCAGTCACCTTTGTCACCCTCAGTCCGCTGAGCTCTGCGCTATTAGACCGCTCTGCTCATTCTGATCTTTGCCTTGGGGTGAACCATCGCCTCGTGCCTCGTGCTTCTGAGCAACTGAAGTTCATTTGATGGAAATGATTCACCAATCCCAGTCGTGACTGAATCTGTGGAAAACAGCAGAGTCTTAAGTCCTTAGAATGTTTTCTCTCCACAAGAAGAACGACTTGTGAGCCTTCCTGAGGGGGAAGCTGTAGGTTCTGAGAACTTCACTTCACCTGGAAGATACAGAGTCTCATTATTGCTATTGCTAATGCTATGAAAAGTAACACACACTCATTTATGATGTAAATTATTTAATTTTTGCAAAATCATAGAGGGTTTAGAAAATGTATGGTAGAATTTGGTATTGAATAGAAGGGGGGTTATCAGTTTTGGGACAGGGGTCTTCTTCCCCAATCCAACTCTATTTCTGCATGAGACACACTGAGTAATGCCAGCTCTCTCTCTCATAAAAGTCAGTCCAGCGTTGTGATGTCCCGACAGTACTGCAAGCGGCCAGAGCTGACTGCTCACGTTGGCCCCACTGTACGCCCCTCCCTGTCCTGAGCTGAGCTTCTTATTTGCTTTCCATCCCGTGAATGACCTCTTAGAGGGGGAAGTAACTGTTGGCTTGGAGGACAGCAAGTCCGTTCTGAGAGCATACTGCTGTCCCCTGCCAGGCCGAGCACCTCTGGCCTCTTGTGTTGGAGTAGGCCTTTGAGGAGGTGGAGCTGAGGTGCTCTGGGGAGGCCTTGGCTTCTCTTGAGCAGTGTAGAATAAGCATCACTTGTGATAAATAGTATAGTGTGTTGTAACGAAATGTTAATGTTCTAACTGTATTTTGAAACTCATTTTGGTAAAAAATAGAGCAATTTGCATTTCTGTCTTCTCCTTTGTAAGTCCTGTGTTTTCTAGTGGTCTCAGATCGGCTCTCCATTTTAAGAGGCAGCACCTATTAAATGCTGTGAATTGAGTGAATGTGGTTAGCAAATTCGCAAGGGGGTCTTTAGACAGAAAGAAAAGCTCACCCATCTTAACCCAACTCCCACCGACCCAAAGCTGTGATTCCACTTCTTGTTTAACGATGCTGCTGTTTATACCTCTTATGCTTACTTTTTGCTTTGCTGGAATTGATTTTTTTTTTTCTCCTTTCATCTGTGCTGCTGGGAGATGGATGGACGGGGCTTTGTGAACAGATTCAGCATGGCACGTAACTGGCCAGAGATGCATTCTCTGTATGGCTGCCTGTGCTTACTACTTTTATTTTCTATTATTATTACTGCTTAGTAGAAGTAGATTGAGGGATATGCGTTAATTTTGCCCTTTGGAATATTAATTATGAAAGGAAAATTTGATCCTGCTTTTAATTTCGTATTCTTTTTGAGTCATTCAAGATGATAGCAAGTAACATACAAATGGTCTCGCTCAATGACTTAAATGACAGCGTTACAGGGAAACAACTAGAATATTTGCTCCCTGGAGAAATGGCTGAGTAGTTAATTAGCTGGGCTTTCTATTTGTCTGGCTAAACCATGATTTCTATTTTTTATTAGCCCTTACGAAGAGATTCTGTTTTATTAATATCAAGGGGACCCAGAGGTTGCAGTGCATTATTATAATTTAATGTTCCCAAGCATCATTAATGACAGCTTGTCGAATGGTTCACCTCAAGTTTCTTCTAGGTACTAAAAGGATTATACCCTACAACACAACAGTGGCACTTTCCCTGCATTCCAGATTTAAAACCTAAGACCAGATAGACACAAACTCATCATTGTAAAGTATATTTAGCACTGGAGTGCATCTTAGACATTACCTCCTCTGGCCCCCTTACTTTCTTGTTCAAAATCAGAAAGCAGCTCCAGAGAGACACCAAGTGACAGATCCCAGACCCAGGTCTGAGTCTCTGCAGTCCTCCTTTTGCACTGTCTTCCCAGCGGGTTGGGGGCACTTTTGTGTGTGCATCCCCAGGACCATTTGCAGATCTCTGATCCCTTGCCCATCAATGGGACTTTAATTTGCAAAGTAATTTCCCAGATGTTTTCTGCTTTGCCCTTTATCGTAGCCATGCTTAATGGACAGAGGAGACTCTAGCATTACTGTATTTTGACCCAGCACAGCCCTTTTGCTGATTGCCCCAGGGCACACACCTCATTTACACGTTTTCCTCCATTGTAAAATGGATTAGTGAAACCAAATTCATAGGTATGTCCTGAGAAGCAAATGAGATTGAATGGATAATGCCATTGAAGTATGACAGAGGGTTTTTTTTCTTTCCTGTATTTAGTGTAGGGTCTACTGGGTCACACTACACAGATTGGACTCCTACTGATCCACCTGTGTTCAGCCTCCCAAGCACTGGGATTATAGGCACGCAACATTGTGCCCAATCTCAATCGCCATCTCAGTGTACCCCAGGAGTGGGGCTGGCATGGCACACTGGGGATTAAAACCTGGCTGCTGCACTCTGCCTAAGCAGGTGCTATAATCCGCTGAACTATCTGGCCTGCCCTGATGGAGGGTGCAATACACTAATGGTGCAACAGACTGAATTCTAAGGCTGCAGATCCCTGCCCTATGTGCTCCTCTGAATGATTTCTTCCTGAGTGCAAGGCAGGGTCTGTGATGAACAAGGTCCACCCCTGAGACACTGTCTGGATGGAAGGGGTTGCATAGGTGGAGTTGGGGTCCAATCAGGTAACTTAAGAAAGATCATCCTGGGTGATACAGCCTAGAAGGAGGAGCTCTTCCTAGAGTAAGGACCTTGAAGTGAGTGGCCATGTGTGCGGAAGCCTGTGGCCAAGAACTGAGGGTGGTGTCCAGAAGCTGGAGGGGGGCCCAGCAGTCACTCAACATGAAAGCAGGGCTGCAGTCCCGCAGCTGCTGGGAACTCTGCCAACCCCAGGTCTTGGAAAGGACCCCACATCTCAGGTAAGACCAGAGGTCCAGACAACACTGATTTTAGCCCAGCAAGGGCCTGAGCAGAGAACCTTGCCATGGCCTGCCCAGACTGCTGATCCACAGAACCTTGAGACAACAAATTTGTGGTTATGATTTGTTCCATGACCATAGAAAACTAATATAAATAATAATTATTATTAGCACAAATAACTATTGCTTATGATGATGATGAACAAGATGGTAATAATGTTAATAGTAAAATTTGAAATTAAAGCCCAAGTTTTAACTCATTTTTGCTTATAGTACAGATTGCATTTTATGACTAGAACTGTACCCCTTCTAGCCACAAGGGAATCCTAAACTGTTAGCTGTCTGAATAATCTGGGAAAATCTCTGCTAGTGAGAAAGGAAGAGAAAACGGATGTTAGGTGTCTACTTGGATGTCTGCCACTCCGCCCTTCCTGGATTGTTGAAAAGTGTAATTAGCTGGGCTCTTGGCAAACACCTGCAATCCCAGCTAGGCAAGGGGGATTATAAATTTAAAGCCAGACAGGCAATTTAGTAAGATCTTTTCTCAACAAAACAAAAGAAAACAAAGCATTGTTTCCCAAGTACAATTAACACTGGATGGTCATGTTCCTCAAACTTAGATAGGAAACTTTTGGCAGTGGCATTTGGAACTGAGTTGGAAGAAAAGCGAGAATAATAACCACGTGGAAGTTGTTTGAAATGGGATCGCAGTGGTCACCTGCAGTTAAGATACGGACTTAGGTTATGGCTGTGGGTGCAGGCGACACCCAAGGGCAAGTGAAGGTGGCATGTCACTAGGGCCTAGTGACTCTGTTGTGAGGAGGAGAGGAGCAGAGGGACAGGGTTTGTGGAGTTGAGTGTCCCAGGCCCAGGGATGAACCACAGTGATGTGGGCAGTGATGGATGAGGTGTATCTCTGGGCTGCGGCAGAAGTTGGTCCTCTTGCCTAGAGTGCCCTGGACAGGATTATCTGCTTTGTGTTCATTCCATGAATTCCTGTGTCATCACTTCCTGTGAGTACAGATGTTCCCCACAGGAGCCAGGAAGGTAAAATCTCTGATTTCTCATGCACAACTCAAGTGATATCTGTCCTCTCAGGGTACCCTAAGAGGTCCAGCAGGCCAGTAAAGTGGCTGCACAGGAAACTGGGGTCAGGGCCCTAGTTTTCTGTGCATACTTTTGTTGCTCCCAACTTGACTATGAGCAACTGAAGTTGGAGGAGACAGTTTCTGTCTACTTTGTTTTTATTTATTTATTTATTTA
>NDGM011194432.1:0-15270 GCA_002564305.1 Octomys mimax
GTGAACTCAAATCTGGCCTACAGTCAATGCTGCCAACTCTTAAAGAAAGAGTGGGGGCCTCGGTGCTTGACCCACGCAAAGGGTCTGTGGGATGCCTGCCTCCTCTTCCCCCAGCTTTGCTACCATCCTGTCTTCCTTTCTGATTGTGCACCTGGGCGCCTGCCGAGTTCTGTGCAGGGCCAGAGAAAACACAGCAGAAGGCCACAGGGCCAGGAGCTGGCCTGGGCAAGCTGCCTCACCCCAACAGCAGCCCTGGGCTTGTTGCGCGCCCTGTTCCCTTCTCCCTGCAGCCTTTTCTGCCCACAGGAGGTGGGAGAGAAAGCACAGAGTCACCTGGTCTCCGAGAGGTCTTGCCAGTTGTGTTCAGTCTCGCTCTTCTTTCTAAGTCACTTCCCCACCCATGCACCCTAAGTCTCTAGACAGGGCCACCCAACCAGAGCCACTACCCTGCCCCCTGGGAATGCAAACTGCCTCCTCTAAAGTCACCATGCTCTTGGAAGGAAGTCTGGTCTGAAGGGAATGGACAGCACTGGCTGCAGCTGTGTGTGCCTAAAGTTGTTTCTCCACCAGTCCCAGGAGATGGGCGTCTCCCTCCCACAGGGATCCAGCCTAGCCGAGGACTCTAGGGCCAGCTGGGGCACCGGTCCTGAGGGAGGCTGTCTATTATCATGCCTGGACTGCAAATCAGGGGCCAGCAACAGGGAGCTTTAACCTCCCCCCAATCCCAGCAACCAGATCTGTCCCAGCTGCTCTAGTCCTAAACCCGAGCTGCTGCTGCAGTCACAGACCTCGCAAGTTCCTGACCTTGAAATCCAGGCCCACCTGGAGCTCCACTGGCTGCCCAACCCCGAACCCAGCTTGTCTGGGGTAGGGGTGCTGACAGGGTCTGTGCTACAAGCTCAGCTGGAGCTCTCACCCCAACCCAACTTCCGGGTCCTGCCCTGTTCCCCTGGGACTCCAACCCTATCAGGGGCGTCCCACTTCCAGGTTCTCTGCTTTGCACCTCCTTGGACTGCAGCTCCTCTGAGGTCCTGTCACCATTCTGCCACCTGCTCCCCACATCTGGGCCCTGACCTTCCTGCATGCCAGCATGCCACTGGCCTGACAAGTGAAGGGTCTCTCCTCTTCACTCTCCATGTTATTTCTACTTCTTCCTGGCCTAGCTCCTTGTTATTTTTCCTCCTTTGCTAACATAGTGGTTCTCAAACTGTGGTCCCCGGACCACAGGCAGTACCCAGAACCTGACTGGTGAGAAATGCAGGCTTGCTGCTGAACTGGAAATGCTCAGGGAAAGGCTAGTCGCCTGCTTTGACCAGCCTTCCAGAAGAGTCTGATGCCATCAGGTTGAGAGTCAGTGTCCAGCACATCCTCTCGTGGCTTTCAGAGGGTTCTTTCTAAAGCCAGCCCAGGAGCTCTCAATCTCCTGCCCAGCACCAGGGGAACTCCCTCTTGCCTTCAGAATTAATTTCTTAAGCCCGGGATTTAAGGCCCTTCTGCATAGCCCTTTCCCTAACCAGAATATTTCCTTTAACTACTACAGGTCCCACTCAAACATGGGATCATGTGTCTCAGGGCTTGGAGTTCCTTGTATGCCCCCTCTGCTAAGCATATTTTAGCATACTGGACCGACTTGGGAACTTACAAAGCATTCCTATTCACAGAGAGGCTCAGAGGTGCTAAGTACAGTGTAGTTGCCACTAAGTATCTCCTCTGGCAGGAATGACTATGACCTCCTACAGTCTGTCTCTAAATGCCCCGCCTTGGGGCCGGGGAGATGGCTCAGTGGAATAAGCGCTTCCCTGGCAAGCGCAATGGCCTGAGTTCAATCCCTGGTTTCCAAAAAAATAAAAATAAATAAATGCCCTGCCTTTTCCCTCAGCCACCCTACCAGGCTCTTCTTTATTGCTTGACAGGCTCCCTGGGCGCTTATGGCCTTCTAGGATCCTTCTTGGCTCCTGCAGGTCTTTCTAGGCTCCTGCCAGGCCCCCTCCAACCCAGTCGTTCTGAGCCCCAACATCACAGAGGAAGACCAAGAGAAGGGCCTTCGAATGGCTCAGTCAATCCCAGCTAATGGGCTAAAGTGTCTCACAGACTCTGCTGACTATAGCCACCCTTCTGTGACTTGACCCCAGGTTGCATGGCAAGATTTTCAGGTAATCATTTATTCATTCATAGATGTATCCTATTTTCCCCAGAACTGCCTTCCTACTTAGGCCTGCTTGCATCTGTATTAAAATGGGTCTGTTTTCCCAGTGCACATGGCAATTGGCAGTGATGGCAACCTGCCTGAACCCCAGAAAGGAAGCTCTGTCTCAGCACGCGGAGGCGCATCTACAGGGGATGGCGGGCTTCTCCAGGGGGGACTGCGCGATGTAATTAATGCCTGGGGGGTGGATCTTAGATTTCCCAACTGTGGGCTCCTTCAGTGTGTGGGTGGAGGGCCGAGCAGGCCTAGTTCCGATGTTCAGCTGCAGCAAGAGGAGCACTGGCCCTTCTGCGAAGGAATCTTACAGGAACCCTGCTTCTCCTGCCCTCGAGGACCTGGCCCAGACCCTTCCTACCTCGGCCCCTCAAAAGTCCAGTTCTGGAGACCAGTGACGTGTGGAAGGGATTGTGTGGTTGGTCTCCCCGCACCCTCCGGCCTCTGGCTGCAGAAAGAAGTGTGGTCTTGTCCCATTCATTCTCGATTATGGTTTAAGCACCCTCAGCCTGAACCCCAGGACATGTTCCAGAGAGCAGGAAAGGATCTCTTTAAATGAAAGCAACCTGGCCCCTTCCCCAGAGCTCAGTTCTTCTCCCATTCGCCCTCCTGGAGACACTCCAATCCCCCTACGGTAATGATGTAATACAGGCCTGCTTTAGCCTCTTTCCCCGCCTCTGCTCAGGTCGCCTAGCAACCCCGACAGGCGGCTGGCTCGGCCAATCACCTGTAGCTGCGGACGCTCACGTACCTGGAGGAGCCAACCAATTAAGTGCCGCCTCACCTGCCCCGCCCCGCCTTCCTCGGGTCCCTGAAAAGCCGCGCTGGTGACCAGCGCTTGTCACCTCGCCCTTCGCTCCCCACCGAGGCCCATTCTGTGGCTTAATCTGTGACATTTAACATAAATAGTTTTCTATTCCCAGCTGACCTTTAATGGCTTTTATCATCAGCTGCGGTTGCTGGCTGCTGTCCAGGAGCTGCTATCTGTTGTCTCGGTCCATCTCGACCGCGCGGCCGGCCGCGGAGCGCCCACGGGGCTCGCCACGTGAAGCGGGGCCCTTGGAGACGCGCGCGTGCTAGGCCTGGCGGGCCGCCCTCCGCCGGAAATATCACCCCGCGTTTCAATTAGCGGGAGCGGGGAAGCCAGTTATTAAGTGGTTGGTTATTATGGTAATGGAGATGCTTTGCATTAACTGGGGCAGGCCGCGCCTGCCCCTAACGGCTTAGCGGAAACTGCGCTGCTCTGCTCCCGGGCCGGGAGAGCAGTGGAAGGGAGGCGACAGGAAGAGAAACGCACCCCTCCCCGCGCTGTACCCCTCTGCCTAGACCCGTCCCCACGAGGTGAGGCGCTGCGGGGACTTCAGAAAACTCTCCACCTGAAATCCCACGCCGCGTCCATGACGGTAGAAGCAGGAGTCTCCGTTAAGACCCGTGTCCGCTTCCCTATGCCCCTGCGGGCGTCTTTCCTCCTCCCTCTCATGGCAAGAAGGGTTCAGACAACTCTTTCGGAGGTTTGATGTGTTGTATTTCATTTGCGCTCCTAAAGATGAAACCAAGACCCTATTGCGGAGCCACACCTCAGAGGTTTAGTTTTTGGCAAAAGCCTGCAGAGATCGATGGTGTAGATTGGTGACCAAGGACCGCTCTGGATAGAGGGCATGGGACAGGACTCTGGTTCCATCGCACTGAATGACCTGGGACGGGTCACATGACCTCTGAGAGCTCTACCACCTTCCCGCATAGCAAAGATTTGGACTAGTTCCTCACCACTGCCCTGCATCAGAGTATCTGGGCCACGCAGCACCCCCATCGTAAAGGGCAATAGTCTGTTGTCATTGCTGCAAGACTAGGCCGGGCCTGTTGAGTCTGTGTGGAGTCCTGGGATGCTTTTCACTGCTGCCCAGTCTTCTTTGCCTGGGGAAGACCCTCTGAGGGCCTTTTGGTCTGGGCTCTCAAGTGCCCACTTCTGGCCATCCTTTCCTTGTCCTTTCCCAGGATCAGAGAATATAGGTCCCCTGCAGCCAGCAGGCAAAGCTCATCATCCGAATTCCAACCTTTTCCACACTTGTGACCTAGGCTAGTCACAGAGCCTCCGAATCACAGTCTCCCTAGCAGACGACAACGTGAGAGTTGACAACCAATGCCAGGAAAGCACCCTTATGGGATAGCATGAGGCGAGTATGCAGCCCTTCAGCGAACTGCTGAAGACCATGAAAAGAAAAGAGAGGCTCCGCAGTGCGTAATGGCTTCCTTTTCCAAAAGCCCTGACAGGTATTAGAGGAGGGGAAAGAAAGATGTGGAGACCAGAGGTGCAGTTGTCTCCACAAGAATGAGAGCGAAGATGGACAGCAAATGAGAGCCGAAGAGCAAGAGGAGAGGGGAAGCTGGAGGGGAGAAGGGAGAGGAGAGGAGAGTTCATACCCTGGAGCGGCGTGGGGAGGCAGGCCCAGGAGTGCTTGATTTGTTTTCTTCTGCTCCGCTCTGTCAATGAAAAAGAAAATGAATCTGAGGCACCCAGACCAGGCAGCCGAGATGCAGCGCTGCTGATACAGTTCTGGCTCAGGCACAATTATCTTTCTAGCCACTACCTTGGTGTCTTATCACCCCCTCCGTGCAGCTCTCGGTCTTGGGGAAGGGGTGGCCGGAGAGCCCCTTGGTTTGATTCCTTTAATCCTTGACACCACCTGTCGTGTAAGAGTGTAATTAAGACACACTGCACCGTCCCAAAGCCCCAGCTGCTTACATATTGCACCATGAGAGCAGGTGCTGCTCTGGCGGCCAGGACAGGACAAGCTCTTAATTGGCTCGCTTGCATCCCTTGGAGTCTGTCCTGTTTACCTACGAATGAGGCTTCTGCCCAGACCTCCACAGGGACTGCCATTCCAGAAAGGCAATGGAGCATCCCTCAGCCCACTTCCAAGGGAGCAAGGACTCTGCCCTGATGCTGTTTGGGAGGCACTGTAGTGGCAGGTTAGTCCTGGTCCACCAGTCAGTGGCCTGCTCCTCTGTCAGAGCTCCTTGTGACTGGGTCAGCCCTGGCCCCTGAAGACCTGGCCGCCCACACCTCTGAACCCTGAGCCCAGAGGCCTGTAACTTGCATAAAGAGTCAGCAATAGACATCTCCCACTGTCCTGGGAGAAGCCCACCCCACCAGGTTGGGGCTCTTCTTGCCTGAATGGACAGGACCAGGCTCCTGTTTTCCACCTGAGCAGCCAAAGAATGCCTTGGAGACTCCCAGGACATAGAGAAGCAGAAAAGATGCAGAAGAGTGGGTGGGGCTTAGGTGGGTGGAGCTTAGGTGGGTGGAGCCTAATCTGACAGGGGGCAAGACCCTGGCCAACCATTTGGACCCTGAGTGATGTGGATATGGGCTGCCATTGCTTCCTTCTGCATAATTTCAGACAGAGCTGCCTTCCAGGAGAGATTGTCACCTCCTCCCCCAAAGCTCACTATCTCCCTGACTGCAGGCATCTTTCCCTCATCTCCTAGTGGCTGGTGAGTCCATAGAGGAGGGTGGCCATGTTCTCCTCCTCCAGACCAGTGCCTGCTCGGTAATCCCTGCTGTGTTAAAAGCTGAAGAAGAGCCTGTGTCTCATCCCACAGAAGCAGAGCTCTGCTCTGAAGTGTGAGGCCAATCAGAGCAGAGGGGAGGGTAGGGGAGGTCTATGAGGCGGCTGCATGCAAGGGACCTGACCAACGACTGGGTTTGCTGAACTGCTCTGCCAGGCCTGGCAGGCGTGGAGGACAGGGCACCCTCTCCAGAGTCTGAAGGATTCCAGGAAGTTGCGTGGCCATTTGCTGATCAGCCCAACTCCAGACTCTGAAAGCTTCAGCAGGTAGTTCTGTGTTTCCATGGGCACATTTCTAACCTCTCTGCCTGCTTTCTCAACTGCAAAATAGAGGCTTAAAGGGGTTTTTGACTCATGAGACCAATTGCAAATGGAGAGGAGATGTGTGGCCCATGGCAGCAAGGCAAGGTGTGGTCCCTGGCAGAGCCAGGAACTGTGAGAGACAAAGTGTCTCTAGCCCCAGTCCACAGAGAGGGACCTGCATTTGGAGCAGGTGCCTGGGGACTGTGGCATGCTTCCTTGCGAGTTCACACAGCACAAGAAGGCTGCTGCCATCCACTTTGAGAAGACCGTGGGTCTTTTTTACCACCTTGGTAACTCTTAGCAATGTGTCGCAGGACCAATATTTATAAATAGTATAAAAATAAATTAGCAAGCATCCATTCTGACATGCTTTCTTCTTTTCTTCTTCTTTTTTTTTTTTTTCTTAATTTGATACAGGGTCTCACTACACTGCTCAGACTCGCAATGGTCCTCCTGTTTCCAGCCTCCCCAGCGCTGAGATTATAGGTGTGCACCACCACACCCAGTTTCGGTGGCCATCTCAGTGTGCCTGGGGGATTGGTCAGCACGGCATGTGGTGCTGAGGGTTGAACCACAGTCCCTGCACCTGCCTAAGCTATCTTGCCAGTCCTCTGGCATGCTTTCTTGTGAGAGACATGACTGTCATGATTCCCATGCTCCAGAGACCCATTCAGCATGTGACTTTTGGGCAAGGTCACGGAACTGACCTCCAATGCAAAAGCAGTCCTGTCCGACCACTTCTAAGAGGCATGGCTCTGTGATGCCCAAGGTAGCCATGGCATTGCGAGGCTACTCTCATTCCCAAGTTCTTCTTAAGGCTGTCTAGAGCAGTGACCCCCTAGAACTCTCACCCAGGAGTTCTCATTCCATGTCTAGCTCCACAGACCTAGATCCTCTTTAATAAGAAGTCTCTGTTAGTTTCTTGTGGCTGTTGTAGTAAATTGTCACAAACTAGGGGACTCCACACATCGGAAATTGATTCTTCCAGTTGTGCAGGCTGCGAGACAAGAACCAAGGTGTCAGTGAGGCTAAGCTCTTTCTGGATCTCACCACAGGTGCTTCCTGTCCCTTTCCAGCTCTGGCAGGCTCTGTCTTCACATGGCCTTACTCCTTGCCCCTCCTCCAATCTCCAGTCTTTCCTTTATGACACCTGCCATGGGGTTTCGGGCCCCACTTGGATCCAAGGTGACCTTACTTGAAGATCCTTCACTTTCCCATATAAGGTGGCACCCACAGATTCTGGCAAGCTAGGGCTTGGGACAGATTTTTGGGGGTGTCACCTTTGAACCCGCTACAACACCCACTCATGCTGTTAAAATGTGTTTTCAATCTGTCTCCTGTTCTTTAAGCAAAAACAACCCCAGGATCCTTGAGCCTCGTTTCAGTGGCACTCCCACGGGCTCCTGGCTGGGTATTGGTTCACTCTTCCCCAAGACAATGGAGTTGCACAATTTTGAGCCATCAGAGTCTGGTGACCTATGGAGGATGGTGGGTGTCATTTGGGCAGAGGACTTGAAGAGAGAGGTTCCCCCAATAAGTGCAGGGCTGGTGTGAAGCAAGAGTAGGCTCCCAAGGTAGGGTTCAAAGCAGGGCTCCCCCTGGGGAGAGGGTGGACCTCTCTGAGCACCTACCTGGGCCCCGGTCCTGCCCCTTGCCCCACGGAAACCAGCCTGGATGCTTCTGCGCCTGTCTCTAGAACAGTGCTCCAGAACCGGGCATCCAACTCAAGCAGGCTGCCCAGGGCAGTGAAAGACATTCCTCATTCCTGGCTCCCTGCAGCCTCCCCACCAGGTTCCCAGGCTTACGACCCCTTCTTTGCCTCGTACAGCATAAGGAACAGTCCCAGGAAGAGGAACGAGCACATGGCCAGGAATGTCTCCCCCAGAGGGTCTCAGCCATGCCCCTCATCACAGCGTGTGGCATTTGGTGTGGACGATGTGGCTTGAAGCTCTGGTGTACACACAGGCTCAGCCATTAGGCGTAGTTCTAGGCAGAGCACATGATCCTCTCAGACCCATCCAGGGGTCCCAGTTTATGTATGAGCCCCTGGGAGCTGCAGTGGCCTCACCCACAGGGTGCTATCCTGGCACCACCTGTGTAATCACCTGCTGCCGTCACACCTGGCAGCAGATTCCGGCCAGCTTTCCCAGCCCTCCTCCCCCTCCTGCTCCCTCGCTGTCCCTGCTCTGCCAACAGCTCTCTTTTCTACCAATGCTCTGCCTTCTCCAAAGAACTTCTTATGTCTCTTCTCACAGGACCTTTGTATCGCCCTTGGCATTCGTTCCTGAGCCCATTTTACCAAGGATGAGCCTGAGGCTCAGGCAATGAATAAGCTGCCACAGCTCAGACAGAAATGGGGATCAGGCCTGGGCTCCCCTCCAATCCGGAGGTCTCGACCAGACTCCCCTCCAAATGACTGCTGCTCATTTGGCCAAGCATCTTGGACTAAACAGCAGCAACAGCGATGCCCAGTGAGTCCGGGAGAGACCCAGGAACACAGTGCATGGCTTTGTCGCTGAGGGCCACCTCTTCTGACCAGACTAAGAGGAAGAATCCTTGAGGTACAGGCTCCTGGTCTTGTGGGAAAGGGATCTCCTGGTTCTTGAGCCTGCCAGGAGGCACAGTGGAAGCCAACAGCAGGCAGCCAGGTCTGCTGATGTTGGGGGGCAGGCAAGCCAGCCCTTGCTCTCTCCTGCCTCCAGAGCAGCGAATTCTCTGGCTCCACTCACCATCAGTTTGTACCCAAATTGCTCAAAACTATTCAGGGATTTCAGTCTGTGACTGGCGCCCCAAATCCCTGTTTCCAAGGTGGGGCTGGATGCTGGAGTGGATCTGCTCTGTGCACTGCCTCTTCCACCCTACTCTGACCCATGGGATAGCTGAAAGCTCTGGCAAGCAGTTGGTTAGACTGTTGGGTAGCATCAGCTCATCTGAGGCTACTTGGGAAGCTCCAGAAAGCAGCTCTCCATCTGAGCTGGCAGGAGGTATCCCCAGAACTCAAAGGCGACCAGGCTCATCAGGACAAGTACCACCTGCAAGTGCTCAGGCTCCAGGTGCCAGGAGTCCCCTGAGATGTTCCAAGATGGCTCTTGAACATGCTGCCAACTACAGTGGCATCCTACTGAGGGAGGAAAGGCATCCCCCCACCACTGGCCCTTGAGCCTGAGATTTGTCTCTCATTGCACTATTTGCTAAATGGCCTAACACCAGTGATCCAACCTCCCAAGTGTGGGTGTCCTCTTAAGTAACACACTGCTATGGTCTGGATCATGCCTGCTCCTCAGAGCATCATGTGGCAGAGGCGGGGACCCCCACAAGGTGATGCCACTGAAAAGTAGTGGAACCTTTAGTAGGTAGAGCCTAGTAGAAAGAATTAGGTCTCTGGGGACTTGGTGCCAGGTCCTTAGAGGGGATATTGGACCTCTGGCCCTTCTTCCTTCTTTTTTTGATTCCTGACTACCATGAGGGGAGCCACCTGCTCTACCACAACTCCTGATGTTTCACCTCTCCATAGCCTGGTACACTTAAAACTGTGAACCCCAAAACACATTTCCTCCTTCTAAGCTGGTTTTCTCAGATGTTTTGACATAGTGACAGAAAGCTGACTAACACATGGAAACAATAACAAGACCTCCCACCTTATGTGTTCCTAGGAGGAACGCAGGAGCTGATGAATCAAGAAGCACTTTATAATCTCAAAAGTGTTGTGGTCACTGTTTATGGCATTGATGTTGTGTTGGAAAGTATTTTGGGGAGGAGGACAACAGGAGTCTTCCTTGCCAGGGCACCCATCTCTCTGCTGCCTTCCTGCCCCCACCAATACCAAGATTCCAGTCATGACACCAAAACCCACTGCTACCACATGGGCTGAACGTTGCAACTTTCATTCATGTGTCAAAGCTGTATCCTCCAGGGCTGCAGAATGTTACCATGTATGGTGACCGTGTCTTCAAAGAGATAAGTTAAAATGAGGTGGTCCCAGCTTCATATGACTGGTGTCTATTATGAGAAAAGATATGGACATCAGCATGGATGGAGGGGCAACTATGTGAAGATAAGAAGAAGATGACACCTATAAGTCAAGAATTGAAACCTGGACACAACCTACCTCCCAACCCTCAAGAGGAACCAGCCCTACCATTGCCTTGAGTTTGGACTTGTTGACCCAACACTATGAGAGAATAAGTTTCTGGGGTTTTCTCAGCAGCCTGAGGAGGCATCCTGTGGCAGCCCTGGAGAACTAAGATAGTTATGTTCATCACCATGTGTGCTGGGAACCCGATACTACAAGACGTCAACAGACCTTGTGAAAATAGGGCTCTGTAGCTGAAGTCCGGGGATGCCTGAGCCCAAGCAAAGCCAAGGGGGTCTCTTTACTGGAAGACCGCTTCTAGCCATGACTCAGCAGTGGGCATCTCAAGTCTCTGGGGAAGGGACAAGTCATAGGGATTTCCCAGATCTGACTGACGTGGGCCCCTTTCATTGAAAAGCATGGGATTTGTTCTCTATAGAGTATGCTCTTGACATTCTAGAAGCTTCTAGCTCCAAGGGTCATTTTGCACAAGGGCTCTGCTTCCAGAACACTCTTCCTCCCACCCCTCCCCATCTACAGAGGGCAGGTAAGGGGCTGGGAGCCTCACCCAGGGGGGGTGGAGTGGGATACTTGGGGCCCGGTACCATCTGCCTGTGCTGAAGATTCAGTCATCTCTCTTATCAGACACACAGCAGGGCCAGCAAGCTCTGTGTTTTATGGCCCTATCATGAGTGAGATCTTGCCCATTAGGGAGAAGCTGTCAACGCAAAACATAGATTTCAAGACATACTTTCTACTCTGGGATTATGTATAACCCCTCTGATCATTAGAACCAGAACATTTTTTAAAAATCCAATTTGTTTCTCACTTCAGAACCCATTTAGTTTGTTTCCTGCTTTCTGTGTTAGAAAGGGAGGGCTGGAGGCTGGAGTTTTCCAAAATCATGGCTCCGGAACTTCTATATTCCTCAAAATTAGACAAGTCCCTGAGACTCTTATTTTCCTAGAATCATCTGCTGGCCAATTCCTGCAACCCAGCCATGTGTTGCTGTTGTAAAATGCCCCTTTGTATTCAGACAGTGCCCAAAAGAGCCATACACTGTTGGTGAGCCTCCCCAAGGGTGCAAGGGCACATGCCAGCATGCCAAGCCATGATGGAACCAACGGGAGACCCTGTGGGGTGGGGTGTCCCTGCATGGGGACTCAAGGAAGATGCTGATTTTGATCTGACAGGTCTCAAAGCAATTCATGAAGCCAAGATGTAATCAAAAATATTCTCCAGGCAAAGGAGCATGCAAAATCTTCATTTCTGTCTCTCTCCTTGTCAGTGACAGAAACCAAGCTTCTTGGAAGAAGCAGTGCCTTGCATCCTCTGCCTCTGTGTGTGCGGCCTCATCACTCTGCAGTAAAAGTGACGAGAGAGATTCATTGGAACGTGTGCCCTCGTTCCCCTCCCATCAGCCCACCACAGGGACAGGAGCTATTCGTCTTCTTTTTGGCTCAGACTTCAGCCTTCAGAATGCTTGTGAGGGGCACCTTGCCCAGCTCCAGGATCACATGAGGCGAAGGGCTCTCTGAACACTGGAACTCTCCCCAAGCTGCAGCTTATCTACCTTCCGAGGCGGATGGTGTCTTCCAGTAAAGCTGGGCCAGAGTGGACATGTCCTCACAGAGCAGGCCAGGTGGACTTTCCCAGGAGGCTGGAGCTTCCGAGGCTCGGGCCCATCTGTACCGTCACTCCAAGCCCTCCTTGTCACTGCCGCACCCCTTGTGTGATGGGCTGGACACAGTAGATGAGCTGGACACCCTCCCTGCCCCAGAGAAGGCCTGTTCTGGAGCAGCTGTTCACAGAGCCACTCAAGTGCCATGACAGGAGCCCCAGGAAGTGATGACTGACCCCTGAGAGGGCGGCTTGCATGGATAGCTAGGGGTTCATGGCAGGCAGAGTGCTCAGGTTCCCCACACACATCAATCTCCGAGACGCCCTCCTCCCTGTCGGCGACTCGCTTGTTTGTCTTTCCATCCCCCCTAAAATGTCTGAAATCTCCTTTAAACATAGTCTCAGCAAGAGCGAGACCAGTGGTGGCTGTTTTTCTCAGGGCGTCCTTTTGTCTAGCTCAATGCATAGCAGATGCCCATAGCTGGGCGTCGAACGGTACAAGAAATAGAGGCTCAGGTGGAAAGGGTGTCAGCAAAGAAGGGCAAGAACGGTGTCTGTCCCTCAATCTTACAGCGATCTTCTCCAGACTTCCACCCTGACAGGCTCAGGGAGGCCTTGCCAGGAATCAGAGGCGTGAAGCTCCCTCCCAAGGGCTCCCCATGTTGCCATGGCAAAGGGCCCAGATGCTGGCCCGCAGGAATGAATGGCCAGCCCTGTCTCACCCATCTCAGGGGCCCAGGGGCCCAGCGTGGTCTCTCAAGGGCCTCGCTACCCCACTTCCGCTTCCGCCAAGCCTCAGTCCTTTTAGCTCTCATTTGTAAATGGGCTTCAGCCCAAGCAAAAGATTCAGCAGGAATCCGGCCGGGTTCCCAGACACTTAATTGGAGCTGGGCTCTTCATTACGCGCACACCTGTTCCCCACCACCATATGGTCTGAGGTAAATAGACTGTAATTGTTTATCCAGAGTCAGTGCTGCCACGAGTGAGTGAGTGTGTGCGTGCAGGCCGCAGCCTCAGCCTGCTCCTCACCTGCTGCCACCCCCATCCCTCTGCAGGATGCTGAAGGGCGAACTCTGCTCAAGGTTGAAGAGCTCCCCGCCCTGCCACCGACCCGGCTGCTCCCCCTGCAGGGCTGCCTCTGAGCAGCTCCTCTGCTGGCTTCCAGTGAGGCCACCCTGCTCCTCGGCTGTCAGGAGCCTGGCAGCCTGGCCTAACTGACCTTGCCAGCTTGAGTGAGCAGAGGGCACCTCTCAAGCCCAGCGCGCATCATTCCTCCCTTCTGTGGTGAAGGCCGAGACAGGCGGGGGCTCAGGAGCTGGCAATGCCTGCCCCCCCCCCTCCACACCTCCACATTCTGACTTGGTGGCTTGGAGGAAATCCTTCGAGTCCCTTCACTGCACTGCATCTAACAAAAATAAAGTCACAATCTCAAAAGAAGCCTGCCCTCGGGTGCTGCTGTGTCCTGAGGGTCCGGAAACTCAGCCAGCCCTTGTGGCAACTCAGAGAGAAAGGATCAAGATGCTCACGTTTTGTAGATGGGCGAACTGAGGTATAAATACATTAACTCCCTTGCCTGAGGCCAGCCAGCCAGAAACAAGGAGAGCCAGAAAGCTCTCCTAGCTCTGTGGGCTCCAGAACTTCATCCCTAGACCGCCATGCTGTCCTTACATCAAGAGATGATGGGTACAGGAGCCTGGCCTGATGCCAGCCATGCAAAGGAAACCAGCAAGTGCCCACTTCTCTCTGCCCTTCCTTCAGCGAATGCATCCGCCCCAGCTCCTGGCTCTGGTTTCTGGGCAGCATCCAGCTCCAGGCTATGATGAGCCCTTCCCAAGGTTAAGTATAAATAGAGCAGAGCCCTATCCCCTCCGAGTACCCTTGAACTTGGCCTTTGCTCTTGACCAGCCCTAGCAGGGAGAACCTGCCCTTCCCTAGGCAGAGCCACTCCAGACTGCATCGGCCCTGACACAGCCAGTGCAGGAAAAGCAGGAGGAGGCTGACAGTGCCCTGGACAGAAGTTAGATTTGATGAGCTCCAGAAAGAGCCAGGACCCCTGAGCATCCTCAGGGCTCTAGCTGGAAAGATGTCCCCACGAAGAAGGCAAGAGGCCAGGTAAGAGCCTAGGCACTCCAAGCACCTGGAGCCCCTCTTCTGGAGAAAATGCAAGGCTCAGGCTCTTTTCCCTCCCTTTGCACCACAAGCCACCCCAGGAGGAAGGGTGGTTTTCCTGGGTGCACAAGAACAGGTACTGTGTTCTCTTAATCCACAGTGAATTGGCTCCTCCTAGGTGGAAGAGCTCCCAGACCTTCGCCTTGATGGATGCCCGCAGAATAGGCCTCCTGAGAGGCCACCTGGACTGCAGACATCCTGGTGATGAGCTCAGATACTGCTTCCCCCAGCCAGGCCTCCTGCCAGGCTCCGTAGGAGGCTCCAAGGAAGGATAATTCCTATCCTTTGAGATGCTGTCATCCCTCTGGATAGAGAGATGCCAAGTTCCCGCCTCGCACACTTATTGGACCATAAAGACAAGCTCCCCACATCCAGCACATGGCCAGGAGGAAGCTGCGCATCAGAGCCCAATGCCAGAGGGAGTGGAGTGGAGAAGGGAGGAAGAGGGTGATGGAGCCCAGGGGGCAATTAGGGGAGTCTTTCTACAGGAGGTTCCCTGGGGGGACTTGAGGTCTCTGTCCCTGGTGAGTTCCCTGATTGCTCTGGGGAAGTCAGGGGCTGAGGTAGGAGCAAGAATTCTGCCACCAAGAAAAATATGTAAGAAGAGAAGAGAAAAGAGCTTTTTCTAGCAAGTTATCCAGACACCCAGGGGGCTGCCCTTTGAAGCAGAGCCTGGAGCCGTGAGCAGCAGCGGCTGCTTCCCACATCTGTGAGAAGGGGAAGGTGTTTAAGAGATATTTAAACTGCTGCAAAAATTGGCCCCTTGGGGGATGCTGTGTTGCTCTGTCTTGGACTGGTGACTACAGCGATATTTGCAGTGAGCGGTTGGGGCATCAGACAAGAGGCTATGGGAGGGGCTGCAGCGGGACCTCCCCTCCCTCCACCTGGAACTGGCACAAAGTATCCCGGAAGTAGGGAGCTCCACCCTCATGAATGTGGGCCTGGGAGAAAGCCCTTGTCACCCCAAAGAGTCCAAATGGGAAGTGGGTCCCCAGCAGGGAAATAAGTGCTATAGGACTCTTCTTCTAGACTGGACCATGTATGACACTGTCCTCTTCACCCCTTGCCCATTGTCCTGCCAGGGCCATCATCACTCCCATTTCACAGTCACTCATCCAAGGTTGAACAATTAGAGGCCCGGCAGCATTTGAACCCAGAGCACAAATCATGTCTCTCCTTGAAAGCCTCCTCCCCCTGTTGCAGGCAGCCTGAGTTAGATAGAAATATTGTAGGCAATTAGACAGGGACAGGCCCTCGAAGGGGATGACAAAGAACAGACACCTTACTGGGGAGATGCTCCTGGTGTGAGCCAGACCTAAAGATCAAACAAATGCTGA